>JARHVA010002105.1:1725000-1950000 GCA_037957365.1 Torreya grandis | reverse complement strand
TTATCATTGATAAAAGTCTTGAAAATGGGAAGGTATTTTCCATACCTAAGTGGAGGATACATTCTCAATAAAATAAAGTTTCTTATATAGATAAAATGAGAGAAGAGAGAGAAAAGGGGCATAGGAGATCCCACTGACAAGTGGCACTCTTGATGGAGAAAGTTAAAATCAAGAAAAAGGAGTTATGAATAGTCTTAAGATGATTCTAAAAATGTTTTAATCTGATTTTATGATGTACTTTAGGATGTGGTGAGATATTCCTCTTACATTCAATTATTCATGTTCTTGGAGGAGTTAGAACTTTGCCTTGACACCTAATGTGAATCTTCTTAATTTATCAACATTTGGGTATTCCCTATGTTGATTGAAATATTTTTAACTATATCAAAACTCATTTTTTACACATTTCTCTACTCTTTTAACGTTCTCTTTTACACATCACTTTATTCTCTTTTTAACTGTCTTTAAGCCCATTGGTTCTATGATGCCAATCTTGCCCAAATGGCTCAAAACTTGAGTTAATCTTCAATAAGTCAATATTTATCCATGAAAAGTATATTAATACCTTATTTAGCCTAAGATAACTCCTTTTAAATCTTAGATCACTTATTAAGTCCTCATTTTGCACCTTTATCTATCATTAGCCCTTAAATCTTTGTAGCCTTAAATACACACAAAAATCCTTATGTAGGACCTTGTATAGATGATATTTGGAAAATGGGAATAGATTTGAATAACCACTATGTCTTTACATCTCCATTACAAATATTAATACTTGAAACCAAGTGGAAGTGTACTTTTTATGTTCTTCTCTCTCTCCAATTAGGTCTTACTTAGGCGTCTAGGCCTAGAAAATGAATATTTGTTTCATAGAGCTCCAAAACATGTGAAAATCATATGAAGTGTTTTATTAAATTTAATTAACTCATAATCATACTTCATGACAAATTTTATGGGATAACATCTTGTATGGATCTCACAAGAAAGCTTATAACAATCCATTCTAACCCTTTTCGTGCACCTGTAGCCTGCATGTACCAATCAAGGGATTGAAATGGTGCTCAAGGGATTTTTGAAGATCATACATGTCATTTAAAGTTTCATTAAATCTATCTAGATCCATTGGATTAATATTCTCTCTCATCATGTCAATAGAGAGCTCCTTGGTAGCTTCAAACTAGTTTACACTATTAGCAATGGTTCATAAAGACCAAATCCCTTTTCTCTCTCCTAATAACACAAGAAGGAAGTAAAATAGGGTACCTAAATATCCCTAGTATCATGGTATTCCATGAAACTTATACCTAATATAATACCTACTATATTGATCAAGAGAAAGTAGCCTCTCAGGTTGGCAAACTATATTTTATGAGGTCTAGAAGAGTTTTAGGCATACTAGTGCCATTTTGATGTTTGGCTTGAACTAAAAATTAATCTTTTATTTCTATAGCACCCATTATGAAATATATAAATAGTAATTTTACCATCCTTATTATTTGGTTAAGTTATGACCACCATTAGTTGATGCCTAGGGTTTATGAGCTTAACACTACAAATAAACCCTCACTAACTATGTTTGCTCCTTTTCTCTTATTGAAGACATTCAAGACCTCATAGAGTGTTATATTATAATATTTAATTATTCATAATATTATAATGGAAATTTTTTATTTTCATCTTACCTTCATAGACCATTGGTGCTCTATATAATCTAACACATACAATCCTATGTGTGTGAATTTAGGCCTATGAGGCTTATATAGACTTATCAAAGTTTGGTCTCATATGTTAACTTTGAGAATTACATATATTCATGATAAAAAAATATAAATATCTTCATATGAATTTATTTCCTTCAAACTTCTTCCCTTTCAAACCAAATAGGCATCCTTCATGATGGTAGGTAGTCTTGAAGGATTTAATTTGACTTTGGGACTGCATGGTTTCAAATGGTTTTATTTTGATAATCTTTTATAAAATTTTATTTAGTTATATTTTTTATTCTCATTAATTATATCTAATTTATTATTCACCTAAATCCTAACCCTACTATCGTACATTACACCCCTTTCTCAAGTTTAAAACCAACTTAGATTATTCAAACTAGTCGATAGGTATTTATTTGGTTTCTTTTCCTTCAATGGAGAGAATAAGTGGAATGAAAAACTTGAATACATCTATGTAAACCTATTTACCTCTTGTCACCTTATGAAGGTTTTTGATCTTCTACTTCTCCCTCTTGAATAAACTTTTCTTATGCATCTATACATAGGATTTATTGTAGATAATTGAGATTTTCATATTGGTTTTGGCCATTCACCATTATTTTTAGGGATATCTTGGAATTAAAGACTATATTAAATTACCCCATAACTTGATCATGAATTTTTGACCTTTATACAACACTTATAATGCAATGTTTAGACTCTTATTTTACCCATAGGTTACATTTTTGTAAAAAGACCTATACATGACCATCTAGGCCTGGAACTATACAACCACCCCATTCATTATCATTAGTCACCTTGGTGATCCCTATAAAGTGTTTGGTAATCATACCATGTTCTTATTTATTAAAATATAGCACTGCAAAATTATCACTTTTAGAACACTTGTGTATATGCAGGGTTATAATATAGTCATAAACTCAAAATGGCATTAGGTTTACCTATTTGAGCCTTAGGTAACTTATCCATTACCTATTTTACAAATTTTAAAGTGTTTTATTAGGTTTACATCTTTCATTCTTCCCTTTAAGCATCATTTTAGACAAATATTTATTGAATTTTGTGAGTAAAAGTGGCCTACATGTCTAGCTAGACCTATAGGTTTCCATCTTTAATGTAATAATATTTTATGAATATTATTTGAGATATTTAAAATAATAAGGTCACCTTAGATTACCAATTTAACTCTCTCATGAGGTTAGGACTTTTATATAACATTGATGATGTAGGATTGAACTTTCACAAGACACTTTGTAAGCTATCTCAATAACATAGTTCAGTTGGTTGGTGACATGAATGTCATTTGGAGGGCTAGTATGGAATAAACATTCATATTAGAGGATATTTAATGGACTATAAGGATGGTATAATGAATTAAACCATTCATTATATGTATCAAACACTGTCAATTCCCCAAAAAACTTTCAAACTTTGAAGTGCAAACCCTACAACCTCACTTTCCATGAAGAATACCACTCATGAATGAATTTAACAACATGAAAATGATTGGAAATTAAATTGGAAGACTAATAATACCATTAAATAACTTGAAACAACTTCCTCTAACAACAAAAAGTTCAAAAATTCACCTAAGAGGCCCAAAAATGACCCTGTCATGGTTTGAGAGGCATTTTTAGCACCTTAGATTCTTAATGATTGTTCATAAATTAAAGGGGATGTATTTTTAAAATAATAAAAAAAATAAAATGTTTTTAGGACCTATAACATCTAAAAATATCTCAACCTCCAAAATTCTCTCTCTTGGATGTACCATGCACATGAAATTTGCCTTTATGAGCTTGTGAAGAGAGTGATAGAAGGAAGGAAGTATTTTTTTGAATCTTGAGACCTATACCTATTAAAAAAACATGGATTTAACCTATGAGAATTGAAAAGACACTCTTGAAACCATTTTCACTTGAATATGAGATCTCATATCTATACAAGTGACTTATAATCACCTTTTTGGAATGATTTACTACAAAACTAAAGTGATCTGACATCTCTGATGTACATAAAAGTTATAAAAATCCTTCACAATCTTGGAAAAAGTATTTTATTTCTTTCATAATAATGGGGTTTTATTCTTAGTTAATTAAATAGGTCTGATCAAAGTAAACCAGTAAATAATATGCAATAATTAAGCTACTAATTTGTATAAATAGATTTGTATTTTTGGCTTTTATAAATATAGTGATAAATAAGAGAAATCTAACTTAGCTTATTTTGAATGATCCAAACTAAGGTAGGGTCTGATACTAGAGGAGAAAGATTGGGAAACTATAAAAAATGGGATCCTAAGGTTTATTTTTTGATTGGATAAGAGCATCAAAACTGTGACACCATATTGTCCATCAATGTAGTCCTTTTCTGGCACTATTGTCCAGGTGGTCTGAGATTTCTAGGTTCTATTTGATAGACTTATTTTACCCTATCAGTGAAATATCAAAGCTTAATAGCCTACATTGTTCACTATGCATCTATTTTAAATATTTAAATCCCTAGGAGATCTTTGTGCTTGAAAACAAATAGAAACTTGGAAAAGATAGAGAAGGGTTTACTATGTAAAAGAAATGCTGGATGTACTTCACACCCTATGTGTGGGTATGTTGCCTACATACCAATACTCTAAAGAGGGATTAAGCTAATTTATTTATCCCATTAAAGTGATTGGTGAAATTATGTATGATAAATACAACTAGATACAAATCTATATGTACTTTGGATGGCTAAGGACTAGTGTAAAGGTTTGAATAAGCTTGAAATGATCTTGTAAGGATATATGTAGAGAATAAGGAAGAGTGCTTGAATGTACTTGATTTTATTCTTGTTTGTTTCTTGTAAATGAGTGCCAACCCTTTTAAATGGAATTTAAATGGAATTTTATAAGGAAACTAATGATCATGGGTTAAATGAATTCACGTGAGGATGACAGGGAAAAAGATAATGATTTGGGGGAATATGACCATTAGGACCAATTTTAAACTTAGACAATAGTGACAAAATCAGGACACCTTGGGTTCCAATGCTTCTATCCAAGTTGAGCACTATTGTCCTAAGAGAATGAGACTTGGGGAGATGGAACTAGGCCTAAAAGAGTTTCTTGGGCTAGAAAGGGTTAAGTTTGAAATGTTGGGGATGACTGATAATAGTAAAATAAAAGCTTAAAAGGGTTATGTGAGTAAGAAAAAGGACCTATGGATTGGGTGTCATTAGCCATGCTTAATTCATCCAATTTATTATATTACTACATTTCCCCCCCTTTATTCTAGTGATGCAATAAAGTGAAATACTAGGATAAAGGAAAATAAAATGCATACCTACACTTACCTGTAAGGGAGAAGCTTATGAAGCTTTGTGATGTTGGATGTGTATAGAGAGAGCATGTTGTAAAGTGTGAATCTATAATGAAAACATAAAAGTATATCAGTTCTTACTAGATACACTATATCTAAAATAATAAGAACATACAAACATTGAGTAAGAGGAAGAGAAAGGAACAAATACACCTCACCAAGTATGTGAACCAATAAAAAACCTATTATGATGTTGGATTGTGCTGGATCAAGAGTAATATCATGAATAGAGTTGAGTGATCAATTCCTTATAAGGTGGATCAAGAATGTAAAATCTATCCCTTTAGCTTCATTTTCACCAACTAAGTGAAGTTAATGAATCATGTATGTGTTAATTGATGTCTAGATTGTGTGTCTAATCCCTTTGAATAGGTGCTCAAGACTACAAAGGTTAGCCCTTTGGCTCCATCATTTACATATGAAGTGAAGCTATGAAGTGATACTAGTATATAATAGATGTCATATGAGATGGATCATGGATCCCATGGATGTTTTGGAAATATGACAATACAGTGTGGATAGCTTAAATGTATACTAGAAACTAAGCCACTCTTGGCCATTTTGAAAGATGGAGGTTAGGCTTGTATGAAAGCCATTCTAAAACTAATGTACTAGGATTATATGAAATCCAAATTAGGAACTTCAGTACTAAAAAATTTAAACTTGTATGAAAGTTTAACTTGAAAGTGGTGCCAACCACCTACAGATAGAGTAAGGCATGAAACTATTGAGAATGGCTAGATAATAAACTAAACTTGGAAATAAAAGAAGACCAATGTGCCACACACATTTCCCCCAATCACTGGTGTTTGGAACATGGATTCTAATCTATAAGTCATGTCAACTACCTAATATAAAATTGAAAGTGAGAACCATCATGCCATGCCTGATAATCCCCTATATCTAGATTCTTTGAGAAAAATGTACTAAATTAATGATTTTGACTAATTTGGCTATGCAAAAACTATATCTAAAATGAACTTTTTCATATTTATAGAAAAATTGAGTGTTTTTATTCCTAGATAGGAGTGCCAAAATGAGGACACCCCTATGTTTGGTGTTACTATTCATTTCTAGTGCTACTATCCTATGCTAAAATTGGTTGCTAATCTGGAATTGTCACTATTTTCCTACTTTATTTTGACTGGTTTGACCTCTAGATTATGAATTAGGTGATCTGAATGCTAGTATTTTGAACATTATAAGCTTTGATATTTATGACAAAACCATTATTTATTTCCCCCTCTTTTGAAGGTAGGAATGATGACCCTATAATGACTGCCCTTAGAATAAAAAAGTCATGCAAGTGTGTTATGCTACATAGATATATCATATAGAAATGATATTTGACAAGATATCTCTAGATATATCAATGTTGGTATTAAGAGATTATTATATCAATAGGGGTATGCCTAGATATATATAAAAATGTATAAGCCTATGTAAAGTACTAAAATAGAACTATAAATATTTAGATGTTAGTTGTTAGTTAGAGGGATGGAGCATGATGTCCATCATGACATCCAAAAAATCAAGGGAAATACATGATGTGGATCATGGCATTGCACACATTGAGAAGTAAGACAAGAAATAAAGAAATAAAAAAAGAAGCAAGAAGCATACATGGATTACTAAGGGGCCATGTAAATAAGGGGCACGGGCATATATCACTCAAACTAGAAAGCAAGCATAAAAGGCATGTTTAAATGCCACATACACATACAAGTGAAACAAGTAAAGTTGGCACAGGGGCCACAGGCACATGGAAGAGTACAAGCATAGGACATTGGAAAATATCCTAAGGCACATATGGATAGAAATAAAGGACATTGGAAAATGTCCTAAGGCACAAATAGGAGATAAGCAAGAACTAGAAATGCAATCACATAAGCTATGATAAACAAGAAGAGAAAGCATGTAATAATTGGAAAGGTAGAATCACATCTAAATAATCAAAGCAAATGTGAAATTATGAAAAACATGTGTAGTATAAGACTAGGTATATGCTAAGAAATACACAAGTGATAGATACTAGTGAAATGTTGATATAGAAATCTATGTAATCTTAGGAAGGAATGTACATCAGCATGATAACTTAGAGTGTGTAGTGTAGGAATGACATAACTTGGATGGTGTATTCATGTAGAATATTCCCCTAGTGGGTATGTATATTGATGTGTGTCTTGAATGTAGAAGTAGGAATGCCACCTCAATGGGTAGAGTGAAGAAATCAAGTAGTTAGATGTCATTTCACACACTCAAAGGAGATCAAGTGAAGCATGTAATGTAGATAAATTGACATATAATAGCATGAAATAAAAAAATTAGGTCCTAGCATGATAATAGTAATGTAAATCATGGATGATGAATACAATCAATTTTTTTTTGGTATTTTTGATATATTTAAATGTTTTTATATTTTGATATAAGCTATTTACAAGTAAAACTAGGAATAATTGATACTAACTATTGAGTCTTAGATGGGATTCCCTATCATGGTGTCCTATATCAAATAGCTACATCATGCATGATCATGAGGCATGATTGAATGTTTGAGATTATAAAGCTGAAATCTATGTATGTTTTAACTATTTTGAAATCTTTGAAGTGGAAATCGAATGTGGGGTCCCCATGTAACTCTAAGAAGTGGGTGTAATTGTAGGGCTTTTAGGGACCCATCTAGAAGTAGAATAAGCTTTCTAAATAGGTGCTCTCTATGTAGCTGCATAAGACTTTGATGTTATTGATCTAGGTGTAGAAATTATAGCTAGAAGTTTTCTAGAATCCTAAAACTATGGAGGTGTGTGAATCCTCTGTATTGGTGATGGATGCTGCAACTATGGCTAGATCTAGAGTGGAAGTAGAAGTGAAACTAGAGGAGAAATTAAAATAGGTGGAAGAACTAGAGCTATTTTTTTTAATCTGGTAGATGGATCTAAAGTGGGGAGTGGTGACTCATAAGAAACTCCATTTATTATAATAACCTGATTAGCATGAATTAATTTCATACATTTGTGAACTATAGAGGGTACTACCTTGAGTTTTTGAATCCATGGTCATCCAAGTAATATGTCAAAAACTCCTACACTAAGAACTATAGTGAATGGTGTTACCAAATATGTGTGACCAACCCATAGTGGAAGTACTATCTCACCTAATGAACTCTGTATATGCCCACTAAAACCATTGAAGACTATATCTATCATAGTGATATCTTGCTCTAAATAACCTAAGTGTTGTAGTAGTGTCAAGGTGCACATGCTAAGGCTATAACCATTTTCAATAAGCACACTATGAATAGGCTGATTATGAATATGTGATTTGATAAAAAGTTCATTATAACATGTATTATCCTCCATAATTTCTTGATTTTAAAAATATATCAATGTTCTGCATAGAACTCTGGATTCATACACACCTATCATACCTTTCAAAGGATGTGCCTCAACTGAAGGTGCCTAGTATGTAGATGGTGGAGGATGTGAATGGTATGTATGGTCAAAACTTGAGGTGTCCTCTTTATCCTATTTATAATGCTATTGTCCTAAGGGAATGAGACTTGGGGGGATGGAACTAGGCCTAAAAGAGCTACCTGAGCTTGAAAGGGATAAGTTTGGAAGGCTAGGGATGATGTGGAATCATTGAAAGAATAGCCTAGAAGGGTTGTGTGAATAAGAAATAGGACCTATGGATTTGGTGTCATTATCCATGCTTAATTCATATAATTTCACATTTTATATGACTACACAAAACTATTTGTATGAATAATTCCTCTTTTAGTAAAAAACATTTTACTTTTACATAATACTTACCTTAAAGTTTGCAAAAGAAACTTAACCTTTACAAAGAAGTTTGACATGTTTATAAAAGGTTATGAGGACAAGAATATGAATTTTATGGGTATATAATAACCTATGATGCCTTTTGGACTCACCCTTTTTCTCACCATGACTGATTAGGCTAGTACAAGACCAAAATAACCATTACCTTAAATTTATCTAATTAACCTTAATATTTTCTAATAAGGTTTTAGAAATACCTTTTGAATACCCCATAATGCATGAAAAATATTTTAACAAGACTATAAGACATGAAAATCAAGTCTTTTTGTAGTAGGTGTTGACCTTTTGACCTTTGAGGTCAAAAATGGTCAACAATGCCTTACTATATATATTTCGTATTATATTTAGTAAAACACCACATTAAAAAAAGGAATATAGTGACAATTATAGTGTAAAACACAAATAATATTTAGGTTCTTAAAACCACATATCATCTAGGAAAATTTAAACATAAAGTTATCCAACCTCAAATTGAATGTATAAATGAATCACCATCTTAGGTACAAATTACACACCTACATTATGTACGTCTTAAACTTGAACAATTTGATGCTCTTACAAACACAACCTAAAATAATTCCTCATGAAATTTGATCATATATCCATTTTATAACACTTTTTTTTTATTTTTGTTACTTTGAAATTTATGGTTTCATACACCTAATCATTCACTTGAGATTA
This sequence comes from Torreya grandis, assembly GCA_037957365.1. Classification (NCBI taxonomy): domain Eukaryota; kingdom Viridiplantae; phylum Streptophyta; class Pinopsida; order Cupressales; family Taxaceae; genus Torreya; species Torreya grandis. Next base: position 1,940,394 of record JARHVA010002105.1, on the reverse strand, counting down.
TTACTACATATTTATAGTTTCACTACATATGACATATTTGGACTTCAAAATGAAATTATTCATAGTACATCAGCCTTTTACATCATTATATATGATGATTCTTTAATTTTATGATTCAGATCTCATTATTGATTATATTCCACTTTTGACATTTTGTATATCACACTTTCTTACTCATAGCAATGACATTATGCCTAGAAAACACACACAAACTAGTCATTATAATATTTATTATTTAATTGATACATAATTATGGTATCATATACCCTAATTCCATATATATACTTGTATAGATTCACTAAAATACACACACACACACACAAAATATGAAAAATAAAAAATAAATATAAAACTTTAAAAATATTAAAAAAATAAATAAAATGCAAAAATCCAAAATTTAATTTCATTTTATCTTAGTCCTATGATATATATCATCCTTATTTTTATTATACTATAGGATTTATATATTCATTATTTTCAGACATGCTTCTTGTGGTATTATTTGAGTGGATGAGATGTAGTATATACATGTTATATATGGTTGTAGACAAATTTATGCCTCATCTAATTGGGGGATATTTAATGCAATCATTTTTTACATGGTGACATATTTTTGGCTCATTTATTTTATATATAGATCCACTTCACATATATTATATATATCTTGTTACTAACTACATAGAGTATACATATATCAAGTGATTACATGGATATATGACATGCATGTTTTCTTATTACTTGAATACATGGAATATTCCACATACATTGATTGATACATGAATATAATTTTGTATTATACCATCCATAGAGATAAGACTATGATCTAAGACTCTTTAATATTACCTAATATATCTAGGAAACTTTTTCATACATGAGACACATCATGCCTTGTTACTAGAATGAAATAAATTTTACATTTATATATTATAGCTTATCATTATAGACACATAACTTTGGTATTAGACACTTAAATAGTAATTTTGACACTTTTTGTTATATTTCAAATTATGCACACACATTTGACTCTTTTTTACACTTTAACCTATTCATTTTTTTTGTTTTGTTTTAGAAAACTTAATTTACAAATGTGAATATTTAGGATTAACATAGTATATGCAATAACATTACATAATCATAAGTAAATTTTCATATCCTAGATAATTTATTTTCACTCCTAGGATAATGGAAATGGTAGTCATATAGTTATGGTTTTTTTTAGGTGTCTTCCTCTATCATTTTGTAAAGGAAATCTTAATAAACAACTTTAAAATTAGGGAGTCTCAATTGGGATGATCTAAAAAATTTCATGGGTCAGCCATGGTGGGAAATATCAAGGAATAATATATATAAAAAAATAAATCCTAAGGTTATATTCACTTCCTAACTTGGTCATTACTAAGAATTCACATTGATAAATCCATTAACACTCTCTTTATGTATTATAACAAAGTCATACGCATATAAAAACCCCTCAAAATAGTATCCTTAGATCTAATTTTTAATAAAATTATAGGTCAAATATACATGTTGTCAAATGTCAAATGCCAAGAATTGAATTGTAATCTAGCATAAGCATGATGGTGCACACACAAACCTAGGTGGGAGAAATATATGTAGTTTGAGTCCTCTTCAGAGTATTGAAATATAAGAACACTTAATCACTAACCAAGGAGTGTTATAACTTGAAATATAGGATATACATGTTATACATGGTTATAGATAAATTTATGCCTCACCTAATGGGGGCATATGTAACACAATCAATTTTTACATGGTGACATATTTTTGGCTTGTCTATTTTCTATATAGAGAAACTTCATATATGTTACATATATATTTATATTAACTACATAGAGAATACATATATCTAGTGATTACATGGATTATACCACATATCTTTACTGATACATGATTATAATTTGGTACTATACCATCCATAGTGTTACAACTATGATCTAAGACTCTTTGATAACACCTAGCATACTTAGGATTTTTTTTCATAAATGAGAATATAATTCCTTGGCTATAGAATAAAATAAATTTCACACTTATATCATATAGATCATCATTATAGACACACAACTATGATTTTAGATATTTAAAAATTAATTTTGACACATTTTGTCATACTTGGACTTATGCGTACACATTTGAATCTTGTCACCATTTACCCTATTCATGTAAATTTCTGTTTTGGAAAACCCAGGTTATAAATATGAATATTTATGATCATCATAGTATATGAAATAACATTCCATAGTTATAATCAAATTATCATATCTTGGATAATTGATTTTCACTTCTCGGATAGTCGAGATGACAACCATATAGTTGTGGTTTGTGGCAGGTGTCTTCCTCTACCATAGTGTATGGGAACCCTTAATAAATACTTATAAAATTAGGGATTCTCCATTGGGATTACCTATAAAATTTTTACAATTCAACCATGATGGGAAACATCAAAGAGACATCTATAAATAAAAATCAATCCTAAGGTCATATTCACTTACTAACTTGGTCATTACTTATAATTCACATTGATAAATCCGTTAACACTCTATTTATGTATTATAACAAAGGAATAAACATATAAATCCCACTCAAAATATTATCCATATATCCAAGTTTGAATAAAAATATAGGTCAAAGTTACATGTTGTCAAGTGTCAAAATCCAAGCATTAAATTGCACTCTAGCATAATCATGATGGTGCACACACAAACTTGGGTGACATAAATATGTGAAATATGAGACCTTTTTAGAGTAATAAAATATAATAACACTTTGTCACTCACTAAGGAGTGGTATAGATATCCAACCCATTTTTTCAAGTCATATTCTATCAAAAGTGAAATTAGGGTTTTCAAAGCAATGTGAAATAAATCAATGATTAGTGCACAAGGCAAAGGGAAATAACACATAAATAATAATTTATATGTGTAGGTGAAATTATCTATGTTAGAAACATACCATTAGGTTTTGAGTTATTTATTTTTTATTTGAGTGGTTATAGAGTAGCTAAACATCATTTTTAGATACTGTGATTCATGCAGTGAGAAACATAAATTAAAAAATTAGTTATATTCATTTATTCTCCTTTTTCTTGTAAATTATAAATATGTTGAAATACCAATTTCCATTTTAAATTAAATTTTTTATGTTTAATTCCCTATTTTTTTAAAAATGAATATTTAATTGTTTTATCTTATTTATATTGTATTAATCATAAGATTAATAATATTTTTTGGTGAATATAATCATTGAATTGAGTGCTCCAAATCTTGTGAACATTTTGAATTAGGGATTTATATTTATTTCCTATTAGGTTTTAAAATTAAAATCTAATTTATTATTTCATGTAAGAAACACCCTATCATATATATAATGGATGTTGATAGTTTAAATTATGTTATTCAAGGTATGATTTTCATGATTTCATATTTATTTCATAAAATATGTAATATGTTTCAAATTCATGCAATATAATGGGGTAAATTTATCTATATTAAAAAATATTATTAATAATGATGAATTTATATCCATCCTTAGAAATATATATTTAATGAACATTGAAACTAAGATTACTCTATTTAGTACTATTTGGTAAAGGAAATATAGGAATCTTTTTATTCCTCCTTTGCTTGTCCTCAAGGGGGAGGAGGAATGATATTGAAAATCCATCCCCAAATATTCACTTGAAAATTTATGCCTAATGTCGTAGGTATAATTGGGTAGACCTTGGATTCATGATATAAATGTAATTCCTTTTTCCTTAAATACATGTATCAAATTTATTCATGACACACACACACACACACACACACACGCACACACACACACACACACACACACACACACACACACACACACACACACACACACACACACACACACACACACACACACACACACACACACACACACACACACACACACACACACACACACACATTTCATGAATAAATTTGATACATGTATTTAAGGAACAAGGAATTACATTTATATCATGAATCCAAGGTCTATGCAATAGAGTTTCTCCTATAGATTGTAAACCTTTCAATAACTATTAGCCCAACCTACTTAAAATTACATACTTCATATACATATGATATAATTCTTGGTTACTCATATTGCACCACAACGTGAACTAAATGATTATGATTAAGTATCATTACATTATTATACTCAAGAATATGGTCACCATATTTTTAATATTTATATAAAAAAATTGATGTCTAATAAATCTACCCATATAGCACAAGAAATATATTTAATGTAATATGGTTTTGGATTGAGACATAAACAAAATCTATGATATACTATAAAAGGACTAGGGAATCAAGATCAAGGTATTAATAACATGATATCCCTATTTGATCATATAGGTAGATAAATCATCATATAAAGAATGAATAAAATGTTCATTTCAAATAAAAAATTAATATATTATTAAACAAAGTGGTAAAAATAAGGTTAATATCGACACAAAATTCCTTAGATAAAAACCTTCATGCTTAATAGGTTCATCATGTAGCAACACTAAAATTAGTATATTTTGATCTTATTGATGATACAATAATGAAAAAATTAGGCACTAGGTTATTTTACTATTGATTAATATCTTTTAGAATGTTTGGGCACATATAAGTATCTACCTTCCTTCTATCATAAGATAAGCTTACCTTATACAAGAAATGCCATACATATTAAATAAAAATTGAACCATCACATGAAGTCAAATTAAATGGACCTGATATAATCCCTACCACACCATATTATATGATTTCTCAACATTGTTAAATAAATAAATAATTGAGTTGAATTGTGGCATTAATTGAGATCCACGATCATTTTTTAAAATCGCCTCTTCATATGTGCATTCATATCATTCGAATATGCATTCAATTAGGTTATGATCATTGATGATAATATCTATGTGTTGCATCATAACTATACTTTTAATTTAAAAATTAATCACTTATGGATATAGAAACATTCTCTTGATATATTAAAGAGTTATTGATATTTTTATAAGCTCCATAATGGCTTGGTCCCATTTAGCTCTTAAGGGTTGAACCATAGATGCATGATTTAATTTATATTTGGAGTAATAATATTTTAGATTATTATTGAAATATATCTATAAGGATAATTATTTGATATTGCATTTAAAAAGAGTTTTAATACACTAATATAGGTTGTGTAAAACATGACAAATAACATATTTTTCATCAATTTATATGTCTATGGGAACTTACATAAATAACATTATGGTGTGGGAATAATAAGAAGTTGGAATTATCATAAAAATATGTGTGAAGGATAAAATTTCTCTTGATATCATTTAGTTACTTTACCCTATTCAGGGAAAACCAAAATAATTATTATCATTGTATATAATATTGGTTTGCAATTATTTGTTTATATAATATAATGAGTTTATATCCTCACCTTGGGGAAATGGGGTTTCTTGGTAATATTCACATAAATCGAGCCCTAAATTTTTAAATTCATAGTATAAATAATTGTGAAGTCATTAATATTATATGATTACCTTTATTTCTCTATTTTATTAAGGATTTTTTGAACTACTCTTGCTTAAACCTGGGGTCAATTGTTAATATAGTTAATATTATCTTAGGTTTGAATTAACATTAGTGGGATGAAACAAAGATAACTATGAGGTGATAAGATTTAATAATTTTCTTTGGAACTAAGGAAATTTATTGAAATCTAACATTTTGGTGTTCACCTACAACCTTGGATAAGTCAACCCTTCCTGATATTGAATTTTTGCATTAAGGAAAACATCATATATCTATCATTGCCTTGTATGGGTAATTTAATAGGAGGAAAATTATAAAAAATCACCCTTGGAATAAAGTATACTTTATCGATATATATTAATGACTTTTATGGGAAAGTCACTGTAAGGTGTTTATGGTATGATGTCCTTAAGGAAGTCTAGGTGAATGTTTCAATCCTAGAAGGCTGAGCTAGGTGAATATAACTAATTCTTTTATACAATTCATTGAATATATATGGTCCCCACATATTCAAGATCAATGTGATTCATTTTTAAATCTATGAGGTTATTACCTCCTACCAATTTAATGGAAAATTGAATATTATACTCTATTGTAAATAGACTTTTGTTTGGAAGATGTGTTGCTATATCTAGGATCCCTGAAGTAAAATATGTTCATATTTTATTGGATGTTGGTCTCAACCAACATACATTATTTAAAAATAAGTGTAGTATCCTATAGGATTCATTGTGCTAAAAGTGCTTCAGATGCATTAATACATGATAAGGGAATGGCTTTTATGTTTGGAATACTAAAGTTTGTTTCACATTTTTAATTTCTCATTTGTTGATGATAGCTTTCATGAGGTCTTATTCTTGTCATGATATTTAATTATAGGTTTATATTTTTTGGTTATTTTTTAAGACCATCAAATTATGGTAATTATTACAACATATGTGAGTATTTGTAAACAGCCTAATTTTTTTTGAGAAAGTAATTTTTTATTTTTTATTTTGATTAAAATTGATAAATTGTAGCATTATGGACTCTCATATTAATATAGTTCAATGTTTTTATTTGATTAATCTATGAATAGGTACATGAAGGCATGAAATGTTGACTATTAAAATAGATTTGGAAAATAAAATATCCTAGCATGATTGTCCTTACTAAGGTAATGTTTCCATGTGAATGATAAAGGTAAGGAATTTATTACATAACATTGTTATGTGTAAAAATTGAATCATTAAAATTTAACACTATTATTTTATGTTCTTAAATGTTTCCTCTAGATTAATGCATTAGATTCCATTGTTAAAATGAAACATTAATTTGTTTTTATAAGGGATTTACTTATATGGACTGTAATTGGTAATTTTACAATAAAATGGTATAATAATATCCTTTATAGAGTAAATTAGATGGGAATAATTAGCCTCAATATTATTTTTAATGTTATATTTCATTTACTAATGTGAGGAAGGTGGGTACTACTTATCTTAGTAAATTGGAAAGATGTAATTAGTAATCTACTTTTAGCAAGTATTGTAAATAATTTTAGATCTGATACAAAAATACATAATTAATATTCATATAAAACATGTAGATGTTTTAGGTTGGATTTAGTGTGGTTGCATTAAAATCCATCAATCCAAACCTAAAATCAAATATTGTTAAATTTTATCTATGTTATTTTAAGTAAGTTTCCTAGACTAATATGTGTTTTTGTATCATGGATAGATTATCTAAATTACTTAAGTGGAGAGGTGTAATTTTTAATATATCACTATGTCACCCATTTTATACTCCTAAAAAGGAAATTTAATTTTTCTAAATGATAAAAATTTAGGTACCTAATTGGTACAAAAAATCTTGACTGGTACTAGTAAGTGCAAAACTTCTCTCTAGAAGGTAAGAACTTGTTGAGTTAGTTTAGTCATGCTTATTTTTGGTATGATATGTTTAATTATGGATGATTTTAATTAAATTAAAAAAAAATATATTGATTTTCATATTTTTTTACCCTATAATGGGTAACAAAAAGTCTTGATTAGGTTGTGTTAAAATCCTAGGTACCCCCTTTAGTAATCTAAAGGATGAAATGGGTGAATGACTGAGGGGCCTTGATGGGTGTCATTTGATGGTGGGTATATTTACCCTAGTTAATTTTTAGATCATAATGTGATGGAAATCATGATTAAAAATAATGTGGTTACATGTAAATGCATTTGACATCTTCTCTGATGTCAAGTTCGGTTGGTGTGAGACATTGCACTAACCCATGGATGAAAGTAAGAAAAATTAATTAGCGTGATAATTATTACATTGAAAATTATATTTGGGTGTCCATAACTATCATAATTTATAAACTATTTGAGTTATTGAGAATATATTTCGTTAACATGGGTTTATTATTGAAAATCTAATTGAATTGAACTTTTATGACTTATTACAATATTTATTCAAATCTACTTCATGGTATATTTGTAATAAATTGGAATGGTTATTTTGTGAAGATATAATTGATAGATATATCTATATTCAAAATTTATTCTTAAAAAATAAAATAATTTAGGAATAATTATTTTTTTCTTGGTACTAAAAGTAATTTTATTGAAGGGATGCTAATCTAAGGGATCAACTACTTACAATTATTTTATAAGGCATCAAGACTATTAGTAATATTGAACATAGAGAAATATTAATGAAATAAAGATAGAATTAAAATTCATAAAACATAATACAAGATAGAAATATATTTAATGTGGTTCACCCAATATGGGCTACGTCCACATAGAAACAACCAATTATTATCTTTATTCAGTCCAATAAAATGAAGGGATAAAACCTACAATACATCTACTGCAATCTCCTCTTCACTCACATACATCATGCCTCCATAATTACAATACGCTCATATAAAAATTAGGGTTACATATAGGGAAAAAATGAATAAACATAATTTCTACCATTAGATCTACAACCCAATAGTGAATAGTCTAGATTTACTACAAAATTATAATATTTTATAATGCTTTTTTAATTAAATTTTTATTTGGGGACATTTCCCCCAAACCCACACTAGGGGGAGATTACAAGTAGGTTTCCACCTCCCCCCAAAAAAAAAACCCCCATAAAAGCCATAGTTGGGGGATTTTTCCACCCACACCCCCTATCAAGAACTAGGCACTATAATAAGATCAAGCTTGACCATCTAATAATCTTCCACTTGGAGAATAATTTCTATAACTCCATTTCTACAACTCTTCCTTGGAATTTTATTTAATATTTGACCTTGGCATGTTTCTCATATTACTTATTATCCTTGAATATCTATTAAAGATAAAAAAATCTCCATATTCTCCTTTGTGACTACTTTTGTTAGCATATCTACAAGATTCTAACATGTATGCATATTTTCCAACTTTAGTTGACCATCCTCAAAAATTTAATGAATGAAGTGATACCTAATTTGTATATGTTTTGTTCTTGAGTGGAATACTGAGTTATTTGATAAATGAATCACACTCTAGCTTTCACTATACAAACTTCAATCTTCTTGATTATGACTCAACTCTTCCATGAACTATTGCATCCATATAAACTCCTTGCTAGCTTCTGTAGCTACAACATAATATACCTTTGTAGTTGAAAAATAAATTATCTTATATAATTTTTAAATCCAACTAAATGTTGTATCACCAATAGTGAAAACATAACATGTGGTGTTCCTCTGGCCATCTACATCTCCATCCATGTCTGCATCAACATATCCTTATAAGGTAACATCTGAACCTTCATAGCATAATCATCTACTAGTGGTCCCTCTCAAGTACCTAAGAATACACTTTATTTCATCCTAGTTCTCCTTTCCTGGATTATTCATAAATCTATTGACAACTCCCACTACATGAGAAATATCTAGTCTCATGCACACCATAACATACATTAAACTTCTAAATGCTAAAGCATATGTAGCTTTAGACATGTAATTGATTTATTCTTACATATTAGGACATTATTCCTTGTTTAATTTTAATTTCCCTCCTAAATTTTTACTTATAGGTTTTGCATCTTGCATATTGAACCTGAATAACACCTTCTTGGTGTACTCTTCTTGAGACAATGCCAATTTTCTATTTTTCCTATCTCTTGTTATTCTTATACCATAGATTTGCTTTACAAAACCCAAATCCTTCATTGTAAATGAATGTTTTAATTTTATTTTTGAGATCATTTATATCCTTCATGTTAGACCCTACAACAAGCATGTCATACACATATAATAACAATATAATATAGTTTCCATGATCTAATATCTTAAAATAGACACAATCATTAGAATAACATCTACTATAACCTTTCTCTATCATAAACATGTCAAATTTCAAATACCACTACCTTGGAGCTTGATTTAGACCAAACAAACTCTTCTTCAACCTGCACACCATTTTCTCTTTAACTTTTACCTCATATCCCTGTGGTTGATCCATATATATTTCCTCTTCCAAATCACCATGAAGTAAAGCAATCTTCACATCTAATTTTTCAAGGTGTAAATATTCTACTGCTAACAAACTTAAAATAGTTCTTATGGAAGTCATTTTTACAACTAGAGAAAATATTTCATTAAAATAAATATCTTTCTTTTATGTAAACTCCTTTATAAAAAGTATAGCCTTGTACCTATTTTTGCCTCCATCTTCATCCTTCAACCTATAAACCCATTTATTATGAAATTATCTTTTACCTGTAGGCAACTGAACCAAATCCCATTTTTAGTTATATACCAAGGAGTCCATCTCCTCTTTCATGCCTTGATCCCACTTCTTTCTAGTTTCTACTTGCATTTATTATTCATAGCTTTCTAGATCACCATCATTAGACAAGAATAAATAATAAAATGAAGGAGAGTATTATTCAAGGAGTTTACTTACTTTGGTAGAAGTTCTAAATATACTTTCATGAGTTTGAGTTACTTGTTATTTTTGTAGTTCTTTCACATTATGATTTTTTAGCACTTTTAGAATTTCATTTCCTATGATTTCATCAAGTACTATATATTCTGTATTTGGCTTTATTTATTTCCCTAAAATTTATCTTTGTACATGACATTCTCATTAAATATCACATCTCTACTCCTAATGATTTTGTGATTTTCAAAATCCCATAAATGGTAACCAAAATAATTAACACCATATCTAATAAAAGTACATTTCTTGGATTTTGATTCAATCTTGGTTCTATTTTCTTTATCCATATGGACAAATGCTTCACAACCAAGAGTCTTTAAAAAAAATAATCTACCTTTTTACCTATCCATGCTTCCTCTGGAATACCACCATCTAAAGGACTTAAAGGCCCTTTGTTTATTAATTTAATAATAGTATCCACAACATCTACCAAAAAATGTAAGGATAAACCTACTTGAGATCTCATGCTCCTTGCATGTTCCATGATTGTCTTATTCATCCTTTCAGACACGCCATTTTTTTGTGGTGTTCTTGGAACCATCTTCTCTCTCTGAATACCATGAGATGAATACTAATTATCAAACTCCTTACTATAGTATTCACCTTTAGTGTCTAATATGACACACTTTAACTTATTTCCTATCTCATTCTCAACCAAAGCTTTCCATTTCTTAAAAATATTTAAAAAAATTAGGTTTTTTGTATGCAATAAACCCAAGTTGTTCTAGTTAAATCATCAATAAAAGTAACATAATAAGAAGAGCCACCAAGGGATGATACTTGAGATGGTACCCATACATCTGTATGAAAAATCTCTAAAATTTCATCCTTCTTTGTCTTCCCAAATCTAAGAAATATGACTCTCTTCTATTTTCCATACACACAATGCTCATAGAATTCAAAATCCACCTTCTTCAAATCTAGTAAAAAATTCTTTGAGTGGATAACTTGCATTCCATTCTCACTGATGTACCCAAGTTTGTGGTGCCATAATTTTGTATCCACTTCTATAAAAGTTAAAGAAATAAAAGAGTCAACATTACCAGTAGATAAATATAATGTACCTACCTTCTCTCCTTTTGCTATTACTAGTGACCCTTTAGTGACTTTCCATAAATTTTCTGTAAATGTAACTATGCAACCCTCACTTCCCAACTACCCTACTAAAATTATATTTCTTCTCTACTCAGGGACATGCCTCACCTCTTTTAGCAACCATTTTTTTCCATTTAGTAATTTTATATGTATCTTAACCTTTCCAAAAAAATTACAAGGTTCATTATCACCTAAATAAACCTATCTAAAATAACCTTGAACATAATATTGAAAATATTTCATATGGGGTGTAGCATGAAATGAAGCCCCCGAATCAAACAACCAAGAATCATTAATATTATCTAATGAAATAATTAAATCATCTTGAAACACATCACCTACTACATTTACTTCCTAATTTTTATCTTGTTGTCCATATCCTTGTTTTCCTTTTCAAAACCAATAATATTTCTTTAGGTGTCCTTTCTTCCCACAAATCTAGCACACCAATGTTCCTCTAGATTTGGATCTTCCCTTCTTAGACTTTTCATGATTCATTGGACCCTTTCCTCTATCCTTTTGTCTTTCCATATTCTTCATATTCAAAGCATTACCTAATGTCTCACCTATGTTTTTCATCACATTTACTTGCTAAGAATAACACCAATAACATCATCAAACTTTAAGGTGTTTAAACTAGAGACAAAATTACTCACAACCATGACCAAGCCATTCTTGCTTTTTGGTAATGAGCACAGAATCAAAAGAACCCTAACCTCACCATTAAAGTTTACTCCTATATAGCTTAAATTATTTATGACCATGTTAAATTCATTTAAATTATTAGCAATAGACCCACCTTTTGACATCTCCATATTAAATAAACATTTCATAAGAAATACCTTATTGGAGGCTAAGGGTTTTTCATACACTCTATCTAATGCCTTTATCACATCCACTATTATCTTTTATTTTGAAATATTAAAGGCCATCGACACTACAAAACATAGCCACATTGTTCCTAGTACCTTTCTATCAAGAATCTCCCATTCTTCATCTTTCATATTCATCAACTTCTTTGCTCTTCCACCCAATGGTAGGAAAATATCCTTCTGATATAGATAGTCCTCCATTTACATCTTTCATAGATGGTAATTTTGGTTTTTGAAAAATTTGACCTTAAATTTACCTTCTTTCATCATTACTCTCACTCAAACTAGGAACCTTCTTTTCCTATGAGTTTATCTACTAAATAAACCTTTGGCTCTGATACTAGTTGTTAGGAATACAAAACATAGAGCAATATTAATTAAATAAAGATAGAATTAAAATGTATAAAACACAATACAAGATAGACATAGATTTAATGTGGTTCACCTAATATTGGCTATGTCCACACATAAACAACTAGTTCTTCTCTTTATTTAGTCCAACAAAATGAAGTGATAAAACCTGTAATACATCCACTACAATCTCCTCTTCACTCACATACAACATTTTGTAATAATTACAATACCTTCATATAAATAAGAGGGTTACATATAGGGAAAAAATCACAAACATAATTTTTACCACTAGATCTACAACCTAATAGTGAATGGTTTAAATTTACTATGAAATTATAATATTTTACAATGCATTTCTAACTAAATTTTAATTCAGGGGCATTGCCCCCAAACCCTTACCAGTGGGGAGCTTCCAAATAGGTAACCCCCCCTTGAACCCCCATGGTGACCATAGTGGGGGGTGTTGCCCCCCAATACCCCCTTATCAGGAATAAGGCATTATAATAAGATCAAGCTTCACCATCAATAAAATACAACACCTTATTAAGGGGATGAGGACATAGTATCCTCATGTTTATGAGACTAAAACCATGCCCATAATGTAATTAAATGGGTGATTACACACATTATTAGTTTTATTGACCAATTATTTGTTAGGTTATTGCATGATTGGACTATGACTTGGTAAAAAAAAAGCCTTGTTAGAACATTCAAATAGAGGTGATGATTTGTGTCTATTTATAGCACTTGTGTATTTTCTACATGGTGTTTGTATTAGTTTGTGTTCATATTTTTTTTATTGACACAAAAGTTCAAATCTTAATCATGACTTACTTATAATGTGCACGAGTGAACATTATAAAAAGGGAATAAGAGCATAAGCTATGCTAATATCTTGTTTAAAAAAATAATAAATATTTAATTATAATATTAATCCTTTGACAAGGATAACCCCTAAAATTTTAAATATTTTTTAAGGTGTTATCCTTACCACACAATGAATTACGGTATTAGATAAAGCAATTATCATTTTAAAAGTTTTGTTGTATTATTAAAAATATTTATTTCTAAAATTCAAGCATACACAAACCCTAATCAGTCTTTATTCTAGTTGAACTCAACCAATAATATGGTTGAAGGTGAATGGGGGTATAAATATGTATGGGATAAGCCCCATGCCATTATTTTACAGGAGTTTACGTGCCCTAAGGTTGTAAAGAACCATTAATAACCACTTCATGACAATTACACACCTAATATTATAAAGAAATTTTATGAGATACAACACTCAGTATGGAAGGGATGATTCAAGAGGAAGAATCCATAATAAAATTGAAGGATTAATGTTTAAGCCTACCAATCATGTAATCTTCTCAAAGTTATACTTTTAACTTCTTTGAATAATAAATCATTATATATTTTTTGGTATATTTGTATTATTAAATGACTTAAAAATATATGGTATATTTCCATCTTCATTTACTCTTATTCATGTATATGAATAATACAACATGTAAGCCTAAGGATTCTTTGTTGGGGACATTCACGTTTTGTTTAGAACATTGAGTATAATTTATTATCTCTAAATTGAATAAAATTTGAGCTATTTTTCATGATAAAATAATAGTGTTATTAGATGGATATCATAGAATTTATAAAGCATTAATTTGAATAATGATTATTAAATATTGATATATTATACAACCCCTGTGGAATATAGTCTTGGACTATGAGCATGGACTCAATGATTTTGTTATGTTGAATTTGTATTTTGGAGGGTGGGGATCATGCAAATGTTATACTATGAAAACCCTAATTCTATTTTTGATTTTGTGTTTCATTCAAAGGTTATATTTTGATTTTGGTCTTATACCTCACATATAAAAGTTGGATATTAATCTCTTGGAATGTTACTTTAACCTAGTTTTATGTCTATATTATATTATTATTATTTTACTTAGAAAATGAAAAAAACCATATATATTTTGGTTATATCTATGATAAATACAACTTAGTTATAGGGATGACATATAAATATTACATGTTCTCAAGATAGTTATTCTATTAAGAATCAAATTAATATAGGTGTTCTATTTATCCAATATAAAATTCCATAACTATCTATCTTTAGAATGTTGTGTAAATTTTAGTACATTTTATTTTAATTCTTGATGATTTTTTTGTATGGATACTAATTCCTTGAAGGTATCAATTATGGTAATGTTATAACCTTTAGTTGCATATAGTATGATGCATAATGGATAATTAGGACTGTTAAACTATTCTTGAAACCTTATTTTTTAATGTGACTATGTGATAATGATTAATTTTAATTATAAAATAAGGATTTGAATATGTTGTGTCATATTTTATTCATGTGTAAAATTATAATCATCAATATAAACATTATGTACATAAAGTTTACTTATAACATAGTTATGTGTGACCTAGAATTAGCAAACAAAATAAAATTAGATATGGTCCTTATTACCAAATATGTGAATTTGGGATTTAAGTTTTATTATATTTTTGAGTTTATTATGTGAATAAAAAAAAATAATAGTAGAGTCTTGTGGAAATTTTATTCAAATCTTAGATTGAGAACTCTCTTTCTATGCCTCATAAATCTATTTTTTAAAAATGTTATAGGGGTTGGAATCTTTGGTAAGGTTATATATATTTGTTCTCTTTGGTATAGTCTTGGTTTAAGATTAAAATAAATCTAGATTGAATCTTAACTTGTTAGAATTTGATACAAACTATGTCAAAATTATGAATTTGTTGTGATGGTAAAGTGTGACAAAGTATAGAATGTCATGATAGGGGCATGACCTCTTATACTTATTTTGAAATGGTATATTTTATGTATGCATTAGTTTTTTTGTGATAATGATATTTTTAATCACCTAAAAGTGTTAATTTGATGATATGAGTGTCACATGAGTCACCCTATCCCTAGGATTGCCATAGACCTATTTTGGATTCTTAGGTTTATATTTCTAGCCATTCAACAAACCTTATTCACTTAAAACTAGTCAAGACATAGTCCTTGAACTATCACCTCTAAATCTAATCCATTTTTATTATAATTATATTGAAAGGAAATTAGCACCACATTTGGGACACTACAGCTAGCCACATGGTGCTAGTGTCTTGATGTAGAAAAAAATAGGCCAACCTTTTAGATGCCATATATTTTGACCTGTATTTCTATTTGAGATATTCCACATGCCAAAATGACCATATAAAAAATGTTTTTGCTTTCCTAAGACACTCTTTCCACTTAAAGGTGTTTTCAATATTTTTTGGAGGCCATAAGTGATCATCTAAGGTCCAAAATTATAGTTTAATGATTTTTTTGGGATTTTTTTATTTTTAGAAATTACATATTTTTATAATGGACATGAAATTAAATTGAAATTTATATTATAGGATAATTTTAGTGTTTATATTATTTTAGGAGATTTTTATAACTGCACACACTTGCATGGAAAACTTACTAAAAATAGTAGCTACTAAAAATATAAGTTTTTTTTAGATTTTAGTTTTTTTTTAAATTTTTTGCATGTCAACTCTAATTCCAAGTTGAGGATTATTTATACATAATATAGTTTGTAATTATTTCAACTCAATAAATATGAATCAATTCTGAGTTATTGTTTCAGATCTTGGCCTCTTTTAATTTTTGGTCTTGATATCAATTTTATTCATTATCTAATATCAGAGCAAGGTTGAATCTTAGAGGAGTAAGAAATGGTGAGAGGATGAGGAGGTATTGTGTAGATGAACTAGAATATAAAATATCTTGAAAGGTAAGTGAAATAATTAATAGAGGTTATCACCAATCAAAGAAGGAGACAAGGTGGTGATGAAGCTGAAGAAGACACAGATCGTGATGAAGAAATTCAATAAGAAGATTAATATCAAGATCAACCACCATTGATGGAAGATATGATGGTTTAGGATTTATAATGAATAAATTAAGGAATTAATGTTGATGTTCCAATTATGGAGTTAGTTTAAAATCATAGGAGTTGATAGATTGGATGAATGACATGGAGAAGTTATTCGAGTGGAAGACTATGAGAGAAGACAAGAAGGTAAAGTTTGCATTCAAAAAATTGAAAGTTCATGCAATGATTTGGTGTGATCACCTATAGAAAGAGAGATAAATAAAAGTTAAAGAGAATATTAATTCATGGAAAAATATGGAGAATATGAGGGAGAAATTTCTTCTTGTGGATTATACACAAACCCTATATAGAATATTCTAAAATTTGAGGCAAAAGGATCAATATACAAGAGTATACAGATGAATTTTATAAGCTTTCCATATGAGTGGAGCATGTTGAAACAAAAGATAAGATGGCTTAAAGGTATTTAAATGGTTTTAAATTTACTATTCAATATGAATTAAACATGCATATAATACTTTGGATGGAGGAGGTTTATCAATTATCTTTGAAGATAGGAAAACAAAAATAGACATAATTTTAGAAGAACATTTCTTGGTCCAAGAAGAGGTAGATCCCATCCAACAGGGGACAAGGTGGGTTTAATACCACCAGAGGTGGTGAATCATCATGTGGTTTAGAAAGGTAAGATGATAATAGGCAAGGGTTTCAATACCAACAAAGAAGAAGAGGGTTTCATAAAGGATGAGGTTATGATGGTGCTACAGGATGAATACTAAATCAACACATATCTTATGTTTGTTATATATGTGGAGAAGGACATAAAGATTTTAATGTCCACATTATTAAGATCAAAAAAGGAGGTAAGAAGATCACCCAAGAGTGTATCTAGTTAAGGCTAAGATAGAAGAGCAAAATATTGAAGTTGCACCTATAGATGTTGGAGATAATCTCATGATGAGAAGAACAATTATCACTCCAAGGAAGTAATAAGTGCAGAATAAAGAAGTTAGTGATGCATGGCTGTGATCAAACATTTTTTGAATAAGATATACTTCAAGTGGAAAGGTATGCAAAGTAATTATAGATGGTGGTAGCTATGAAATTATGGTTTCTAGAGAAATGGTAGAGAAAATACATTTGCAATGTGAAAATCATCCTAATCATTATCAGATTTCATGGTTTAAGAAAGGGAATGAGGTTGTAGTAGATAAAAGGTGTTTAATCAAGTTTTCTATAGGTAAAAGTTATAATGATGAAATATTCTGTGATGTTATTCTGATGGATGCATGCCATGTGCTATTAAGAAGACCACATAAATTTGATAGGAAATTAATTCATGATGGAGCAAAGAACATATGCATTTTTTAGAAAGGTGGTATAAAGGTAGTTTTGTTACCTCTTAATGAGGAAGAGAAGGTAGAAATCATGCTCTCTACTAAAGAATTTATCCAAAATATGAAGGTGGTAGGTTATTTTTATATATTAGTAGAAAAGAATAAAGACACAAAAATGGTGTCAATACCAACAAAATAAACAAGAGTGTTCAAATAATATGTAGATGTTATTCCTAATGAGTTAATGTATGGTTTATCATTGAAGAGAGATATTCAACATCACATCAGTTTGATTCTAGGATTAGCTCTACCTAATCAAGTAGCTTATAAGGATGATTTCAACTGAACATGTAAAATTAAATATATAGGTTACTATATTTCTAAGAAAGAATGTGATAAGGGAGAGTGAGTCCATGTGAAACACCAAAATTGCTAACTCCAAAGAAAGATTAAGGATGGAGAATGTGTCTGAATAGCATAGTCATTAATAAAATTACAATCAAGTATAAATTTCCTATACCTCATTTATATGATATGATATATGTGCTTATAGGAGAAAAATATTTTACCAAGATTGATCTAAGGAGTGGTTATTATCAGATTTAAATTCATGAAGGAGATGAGTGGAAAATTGCATTCAAGACTAGGGATGGCTTATATGAGTGGATGGTGATGCCCTTCAGATTATCTAATGAACTTAACACATTTATGAGGATGATAAATAAAATTCTATGAGAATATATTGGTAAGTTTGTGGTTGTTTATTTTGATATTCAGTAAGACTAAAGAAGAAAACTTACAACATTTGAGAATGGTACCATATTTTTTAAGAAATGAGAAGTTATATGCAAATTTAAAGTGCAAGTTTATACAGAATAGTTTGGTATTTTTGGTATTTTTAGTTTCAAAAAATGATGTGAGAATGGTTGAATAAAATATAAAGTCAATTGTTGAGTGGCCTATTCTAAATATCATTATAGAGGTAAGAATTTTCCATGGTTTAGTAACTTTAAAAAATATATCTATTAAAATTTTTAGTAGTATTGTGGCACCAATAATAGATTGCATGAGAGGGAATAAATTTTTATGGACTAGATCATGCATGGAAAGCTTTGAAGAATAATATTATAGAAATACCAATTTTAGCATTACTAAATTTTAACAAAGTGTTTGAGGTTTATTGTGATGCTTCATTTATGGGAATTGGTGTTGTGTTGAGTCAATAAGGAAAGCCAATAGTATATTTCAATTATAAATTGAATGAGGTAAGAACAAAGTATTTTACCTATGATGTTGAGATATATGAAATTATACAGGGTCTATATGAGGAAATATAATAAGAAAATTACATATTGGAGATCTAGATGGACATTTTGGTAAGATGAAGATAATAGATTTGGTGGAGGAAAAGCATTTTTGGCCAAAGATGACAGGAGATGTGAAAATTTATGTTTCTAGGTTTAGGATATGCTAGGTGGCTAAAGGACATGCAAAAAATACTAGATTATACATGCCATTACCAGTTCCAAGAGGACCATGGATAGATTTGAGTATGGATTTTATGTTGGGATTACCAAACACACAAAGAGGTAATGATTAAGTTTTTATTATTGTAGATATATTTTTTACAATGGTTCATTTCATTGCATGTAAGAAAACCAATGATTCCACTAGAGTTACATAAATATTTTTTAAGGCTATTGTGAGATTGCATGGTGTTCTAAAAACTATTACTTTAGATAGGGACATGCAATTTCAAAGTCATTTTTGGAAGACATTGTGGAATAATATGTGTAATAAGATAAAATTTAGTAGTGCATATCACCCAAAAATAGATAGACAAATAAAATTTATGAATAGGATCTTGGGAAATTTGTTGAGATGCATAGTGGGAGAGAGGCCCAAGCAATATGAATTGGATTTACCACAAGTTGAGTTTGCATATAATAGTTAAGTGAATAGATTAAAAATAAAATCATGGACAAATAAAATTTATGAATAGGATCTTGGGAAATTTGTTGAGATGCATAGTGGGAGAGAAGCCCAAGCAATATGAATTGGATTTACCACAAGTTGAGTTTGCATATAATAGTTAAGTGAATAGATTAAAAATAAAATCATCATTTTAAATTTTTTATGGGAGAAATACTATGGTTTTTTTAGATTTTTTATAATTACCAATTGTAGATCAAGTTAGTGATGATGTAGAAGCATTTAAAGAGAATATGCAATAGTTCCAAGGAGTAAGAAGAAAGTTTTAAGAAAGTAATGAGAAATATAAAGCATTAATATATGTCAGAAGAAGATCCAAGGTATTTAAATAAGGAGAGTTGGTAATGGTTTAATTGAGGAAATAAATATTTCCAAAAGGCACATACAACAAGTTAAAGTACAAAAAAATTGGGCCATGCAAAATTGTGAAGAAAATCAATGATAATGCTTATGAGGCGAGTTTACCACAAAATATTGATATATATCTAGTATTTAATGTTTCATATTTATATCAATTTCATGGATAGTAGTGTTAAGGTGATAGAGATGAATAATTAAATTGGCACCAGTAGGTTTCAAAGAAGGAAAATATAGTGCAAGTTTTAGATATGAAGACAGTGAGCACAAGACAAGGAAATTATAATAGGTATTTGGTATAGTGGGAAGGAATAAATAAATAAGTAAACACTTGGATTACATAAAGGTATCTAAATAAGATTGACAAATAAAAATGGCAACAATATAATCAGGGCAACTTGTAGGAGGTGAGTTATTTTCAACTAGAGGAGAATGATGCAAAAAAAAGGCCAACCTTTTAGAGGCCATAACTTTTGATCCATAGCTCTGTTTGAGAACTTACATGTGATAAAATTACCATATCAAAAAAATTGTTTCTTTTTTAATCCACTATTTCCACTTAGAGGTGTTTTCAATTTTTTGGAGGCTATATGTTATCATCTAGGGGTCCAAAATTATAGTTTAATGATTTTTTGGGATTTTTTTTATTTTTATAAATTGCATATTTTTATAACTAGATCTGAACTTAATTTGAAATTTATATTATATGCTAATTTTAGTGTTTACAGTATTTTAGGGGATTTTTAGAGATGCACATGCTTGCATGCAAAACTTACTAAAAATAGCAACTATTAAAAATAGAAGTTTTTTTAGATTTTCTTTTTTTTTTGAATTTTTGCATGTCAAATCTAGTTATGAGTTGAGGTTTATTTATTCATGGTATGGTTTGTAATTATTTAAAATCAATCAATACAAATCAATTCTAAGTTACTGTTTCAAATCTTGGCCTATTGTAATTTTTGGTCTTGATAATAATTTGCTTTATTATCAATTCACAGCTACTAACAATATCTTAAAATACTCTAAACACTAAAATTATCCTATAGGTAAAATTTCAACTGAAGTTCACATCCAATTATAAAAACATGCAATTTATAAAAATAAAAAAAATCTTAAAAAAATCATTAAATTATAATTTTGGACCCTCAGATGATCACATATTGTCTCTAAAATATTGAAAACACCTTTCAGTGGAAAGAGTAGCTTAGGGAAGATTTTTTTATTTAAATATAGTCATTTTGGCATGTGGAAGAGATCAAATAGAGTTACGAATCAAAATTTATGGCTTCCAAAAGGTTGGCCAATTTTTTTAGTATCATGTCCCCAACTACGTGTTATTGTACTTAGCCCTAACTCTTCCCAACATATACTTTTAAAAATATGTAACCCTCCTAAGGTCAGCCTAAGATCATTTTATTATCCACACAAGCAAAAAAACCCTATATATGTAAGTCTAATCCACCTTTATTCACTAGAAAATAGATGCAAAAGCTATTCAAACAAAAGATAATGTTGTGAAAATTCAAGGTACATTATCCCTATTCTACCCTAGTTTCTACATACTACCATCTACAATAGATCTAAGTTTAGTTTTTAAGTATTTCAAATATCAATAAAATTCAAGGCTACTCTCATTCTAGCATTCACTTTCACATACATCAAACACTAGGTGGGAGAACTACATTGGACTTGATCCCTCTTCAGAGTATTGTTATGTAGGCAACTCTATATACAATGGGGTTTTGAGGATGTCTAGTCCATCCTACTAACACACTCAAATTATTTATCATATCATAATTTCAAAGAGAACTAGGGTTTACACATAAAATTAATATTTCAAGGTATAATACACAACTACAAGCTTTGGTCTTAGAGGAATAGAACACACGGACAAAGACGTAGGTGCTCCCAAAAAATAGGAATAGTCCCACAAAGAGGACACTAGTACCACATATTGGACACTACACATGGGTGACACTATTGGCCAAACTAGGTGCTACTATTCAATGAATATCAAAATCTTGATTGTGACCCTTAGAGCTACTCAAATCTCTAATTTTAGAACTCAAATCATCCTCGATAGTCTATTTTCAGCTAAATCTATATCTTTCCATATTTATTTCTATTATTAGAAAGTTAATCAACATCAAATTAATTTATAAATTACTAGGTTAATTTTTTCAATTATTTAACTGATTTAGATATCTCATCCCTTTAACCAAACATAGGTAATTACTTATATAAATCCCTAAAAGGTTAAATCATTTGGTGAACCTGACTTAGTTTGAGCATTGCATAAAACCCTAGCTTGTATTAATTATTATTTTTTTACAATAAATTTGGGTTGAGTACTTCTAATTTTATGATTTTATTTAGACAACGTAGCTAAATTAAAATCAAATTCTACATTAGGGTTTTAATTTATTTTACAACTAATTTAAATTGATGCAATAAAACCTAGTTTCAAAACCCCTAACCCTATACACACTTGGGTTTTGTATTCTTTTCTATTTATACTCAAATTTTATTTTGAAACCTCAAATTTAAGATTCACATATATTTTAATTCATATCATCTTGATTATGATGATAAAAGAAATAAATTACTTTTTATTGTGAAGTTCCATACTTTCATTTGCATGTTTGTTCCATTTAATTTGGAATGAACTAAGAGAAGACATCAATACATGTATTGATGATGTTTATTATCAAATACAATATTCATCATATTTGATAACATGTTACCTTTCTTCTATGTCAAAAATAATTAAGACATTATTCTTTAATCATATAGACATATGCATGCATGATGTTTCAAATCAACTAAAATATCTTTCATGTTGCATTCTTTCTTTCACATGTTATCTTTCTGTTATGTGAAATTCCATTAACAAGCAAACCCATACACACATAGATGATTTATCACATAAAATAACAACTATGTTTCAAGTTTAAATTTCATGTCTTATGCACAAGAAAGAATCTAATTATCCTCTTCATATTCATGAGGGTGATATCTACTTTCCATCTAACCAAGTCAATGATATCATTCCTCAACAAGATGATGCATCTTATAATAATGTCAATATTCCTCATACTCAGCATATTCACACCTCCTCCCTATAAGATGTGTGCCTACATGTTCAATTAGAAACAACTAGGGTTTTTACTTGTGAAACTCTAAGGGATTAACTTATTAGTATGAACAAGATAATTACAAATTTACAAAATTAAAATCAACTACTACATGAGAAGATTAAAACATTGGAAAAAAAATTTAAAAGACAAAGTCCTCCAAGGCACAATAGTGTAAATCATGATTATACATCTTTAACAAGTCATCTTGTGGCTAACAATGTTACATATCAAAACATGAAATCATAACAAAGTAAATATATAAATATTAATTCAAAAAGTATTCACAGATCAAATAAGAGTTCAAGTGATAAATTAAGGGAAATTATTAAAGCTAATTTGATCAACCTACCTCCTCTACACCCAATGAGGAGATCAAAATATTTTTGTGCACATCATATAATGCATGGGCACCACATAAATTCATGTTTTGCAGTGAAAAGGAAAATATAATAGATAATGGATACAGATGACTCACACAATGATACTTCATCCAAACACCATATAATGACACATCTATAATTAAAAAAGGCTCACATTCTAAAACAATACAAAAATGGTTACCAAATCATAACTCAGAATAATAAAAGGTTCCAAAATCATAATCAAATCAAGAAATGTTACAAAAAGCATAGGTAAATCAAGTAAAGCTACCTCTCTAAAAGGATGATCAACATTCAATATGGTATGGATTTGGTCAAAATTATCTATAATAATATGATTATCAGTGTCAAGGTTTGGGCAAACAGGTCGAAGGTGTCACTTATCCTATTCTATAAGTTGATAACATTGGTTAATAGGGATGGGGATTTATTAAACATCTTTGGGCACATCAGTCATAAATATAATTTATCAAGGTAAAACATCTAGATACATAAAAAATGTTAAAAAAAGATCCAAATATTAAGTTGCATAATCAAACTCATGCTCATCCAACAAGAATTATCAAACCATGTTTTCTAACAAAAGAGCCTCCACAACTCATTATATCTATAACAAGCATAGTTTCAAAGGGAAAAATCAAAATTAATATGCTAAAGCATAATTTATAAAGGTCAACTCCATAGTATGAAGTAGTTCCCTCTAGTATACTAGGTTATTATGATTTTGATGCTGAATAATGCTTAGATTTCTACTGCAACAACATTCATCTACAACATAGAAAAAACATTGCATGAGATATTACCATTCCTATTTTTGGCATAGGCGACAATGATAACAAGTCTCTCATGAGACTAATTAGTTAGTATGCTTCCTACCTTGTATATACTTCCTTCTCTCTCTCATTCCTTGCATATAGTTTATTTTCATATGCTTGTACATATCTTATACTCAAAAGACACAAAACCAATATAACATGTCAAAATAAAAAAACATTCAAAAATTTCAAAAATATAAAAAAAAGTATAGATTGTATCCATTATTTTATCTAAATTTTTAATACTTGATAGATATTGCATATTGTTAGCTATCCTAATGTATTTGGTCTTGTCATACACATATGCTTCACTTGTTCTTATCGAGTGCTTGTAGATTCTAGAAAGGACTCTAGTCTACTAAACTGATCTAGATCATCTACAATCTACCCATTGGGGGCATTCACACTAATACAAGTTTATACATTACTACATCTAACCATATGGGACATTTTATACATAGTTTATACAACTAAGTTTTATCTTTACATACTATACATTCTAGTTATACATTGATTTATCTTAATAAAGATAATTGTTATTCATCATTAAATTTTTACCAACTATCACTAGTTAGCTTTAGTATATAGGCACCCTGGCATTTACATATTATTTTATTACACAGTTATACATGCTTTCATTTCTAGTTCCTAGATTAAAATTTATTATGTTACTATTCTTCTTACATCTTTGAGGGCATTTTAATATGCCATTGTTCCTTAGTTTCTACACCACTTCTCTATTTTTATGCCTTAGACATGTGCCCATGTCATTTGTGTGTGCCTTTTCATGCTTCTATATGTGGACACTTGTATTTTCTTGTTACACACACACACACACACACACACACACACACACACACACACACACACACACACCAATTTTTGATGTTGTGAGGGATCTCATACATCTATATATCCTACTTGGGATCTTTAATGGATATAATGCCCCGTACCCCTTGGTGGTTACTCATATTTTATTGTTGTTATACATTGCTTATATATATTGACACCCTTGTCTAATGTTTGATGTTTCACTCAAATTTTCCTAATATCTAGAAGAAGGTATTAAAATTTAAAATATATGTTATGGTAGGAATACCTATTTGTTTTTGTGCACATTCAATTAGAATATTATTAAGAGCTCCTATATGGCTTGGGAGGAAGACCTAAAGATAAGAAATCATAGAAGTCAATTGGGTGAGTGGTTCAAGTAGTTAGCCTATTAGTGGAATTTGGCTTGATTTTGATAGAGTAATGGTACTTAAGGGCTTAGTTGAGAGGTGATGGTGAGTCATATCTTAATAGAATTACTGACAATTCTTGATAATGTTGATAACATTGATTGAACTATAAAAGAAAACTCCTAAATCTTTGAGCTCCTGATAATTATTATAGATGGATTTGACCTCACAAGCCTCTTTCTCTTATAGGCACAATAAAGATGTGGAATTGAAGGTATAAATAGGCCATCTAAATATAATATATCCATGTGAAAGGCTCACAACAAGATTTAGATTAGTTATATTTAGAAGAGTTTGGTGAAATTTGCATGTTTATAATTAAGAGGTGGATCCTAACTATTGATGGTCAAGTGTCCTTAGGGCTAACCATTAATGATCACCTTAACTATCAATGGCTAGGTTCTAAAAGAAAAAGGTCTTGAAGTCCAAGTTGAGTTAGTTTGGTGAAACTAAGTTTAGATAGGTTTGGTTATGCTTGATTGGTGTAGATTGGTCCCAAGGGGGTCTTATATAGGTCTAGGGGGATCTTCAACATTCAAAAATGTAGGTGTGTAGATTTTTGGTGTCTAAATTTTTCCCCATTTTTTTGTGTGGCTTGTGTGAACAAGTTGTAAAATAAAAATAAAGTATGGTTCAGGGTCTAGACACCCCAAGAGTAGGAGGAGGTGTTCCCCCTCAAACCAAGAGTTGATGAGTTAAAACTAAAATCAAGTCAGGGTTTGATAAATGATAGTTGGTAATGAAAATGGGTGAGTAATTGGTTGGGAATTTGAGACATAAACTTGTGCACAAAGTGTGACAAAAATGTGTGATATCCAAGATCATGCATAGACCAAGTTGCCAATGCTGATAAAAATAAGTGCTGGTGATAAGAAGGATAAGTGACAAGTGAACCACATGACCACTTGTAGGTGTGGTAGTTGGGAACACTTATAAATGCAATTCTCCTAAGTGATTTTTGTTGTTTTGATGGGTATCTAAGGTAGGAAGTGCTCCTAGTGAAATCACAAATGGGTCAAGTGTCACAAGTATTTGAGATAGGAAGTGCTCCTGGTGAGACACAAGTGGGTTGATATGTGTGAGATGACACAAAATTAAAAAAGGGTCAACATGGTAATATTTTCACTTTAGTCAAAGGACCAAGAAAAAAGTGTCATAAATTATGCACCAAATGGGCCAAAATAGGCCAAAAACATGGTGATAATGTGGTTAGGTTGGTGGGAGAAGGGCATCTCTAAAAGTGGGCAAGACCTAGTTTAAGTGTGCTTAGAAATTATAGTTTGAGGTA
The DNA here is from genome assembly GCA_037957365.1 of Torreya grandis. Classification (NCBI taxonomy): domain Eukaryota; kingdom Viridiplantae; phylum Streptophyta; class Pinopsida; order Cupressales; family Taxaceae; genus Torreya; species Torreya grandis. The sequence goes on along the minus strand of JARHVA010002105.1, from coordinate 1,913,111 downwards.
AAAAGTGGAAATTGGGGCCTCCTGATCATTAAGGATTAGGGGAAACCCTAAATATCTACTAGGTAAAAAGTGAAAACAAAAAGTTACTTTTACTCATTGTTACTTTCTTACTTGGTTGACTAGGCTCTGGTGATTTTGGTGTTTAACAAAGAGGGTGAGTGTGGAGTTAGTACTTGATCATTGGTGGAAGGTATGTGGGTTGATTTCATGGGCCCAAGATGTATGGAACACATGGACATGGTTGGGTATCTATTCACAGGCTCTGACCATGGTAGAGGTTGAGGAATGAGGTAGGTGATTTATACCATTTGGTATTTAGGTTTGATTTATGTAATAAAATTAGGTTGGGAAGGTCAAGATTCGTGATAGGAAAGTTTTGTATGGGTTGTAATGCCCTATGTAGGGTTTTGGGGTTTATGGGCAAAATTTTGGGTAAAGTCAAAATTTGATAGTAGGGGGAGGTGATGTGTGTGGGGTAGGTAGGAGACTAGTCGTTTATGTTTTTGTTTGTTGGTTTAAGATGGTTGTTGTTTGTGGATAGGGTTTTGGAATTACAACCATGGAATGCTCATAGTGACTATCGATGGTCGACTCCCTATAAAATAGGGGTATCTGATCTTTGGTGGTCAACATGACCATTGGTAGTTGGGTGGGATAAGTAAGTTTTTTATAATGTATGGTAATGGTTATGGTAAGTTTTTAAGGTAATGGGATAGGGTTAGGGGTTAGGGTAATGGTTTAGGGTTAGGCTTAGGTTTAGGTTGAGGTGTTTTTAAGAAGCTATGTGTTGATAGCCCAATCTTTGCTACTAGGGGGCAATGTAGCCAGGGTGAGATAGATAGGTAGGAGTGATACAAGAATAAGTCAAGTGTTAAAAATCTAGCTTTAGACAAGACTAGTGTTAATAACTAAGGCAAGTGTTTGATATGATATAGGCCAAGGAGAATATTCAAATGCATGATCATGTGCCATGCATTTTTCTTGAGATACATGTAAGGATGACTCCATAGGACTAGGACAATATGGAGGAGGTAGGGATGGGGGGTATGAGGCACTACTAGCATGTACATCGAGACACATATATGGTTGTAATACTCATTAAGAGATGGGATCTTGCTATGAACACCTTATTACTACTAATTGGGGAGATGACTATTCTCCCTAAGGATGTACACTAGATTACCTGACTCCCACTACATGGTGAGGTGATATATAAAAATAATCAAGAGTAAGAGGATTTTATTAAGTATTTATATGGGGATGTGAGTGATTAGGTTCAATGGAATGCTAAGAGATTTAGTTACTCAACATTATATGAGACAGCTCTAGATAAGAGGAGACTCATGATGATGCTCATGATTTTGGTGATGTGCTTTGAGATCTCAAATTTGAGTAGTGGGAGGTTTTCTTATGAGTTAGGGTATCAGTGGAGTTACTACTTGGTAGGATGGTGTTTGGTTGTGTCTTAGTTTTGCTTGTACAAATATATAGGGAGTTATGGGTGTTTAGACACCACATGAGATACAACATCAATATCATCCTAGTTCTTCATTGTTGGACCTATGAGCATATTCAAGTTCTCAGACCATTGGGATTGCCTTGGGTGGGCTACACATAAATCAAGTTTCTTATTGGGTTTATGAAATGGAGGGATGATTTGGCTGCATCAAGCATGGGTGGGGGTGCACATGATGTTGAGTGGTTTAGGGGTGCACTAGGTGCATTAGTGGCTAAAAACATCACTTGGAGGCCATATATTTAGTTTTTGATATAACTTGGGTACATGAAGTAGACCCTTTCCCTTTAGAGCTATAGATAGATAGTTAGATGGTGAGAGGGGTAGGTGGAGCTAATCCCATTTAATAGGGTGCATTGATAGTTTAGATTTGTATAGGGTGTCTCAAGTCGATTTCCTTAGTATATGTAGTAGGATTTAGAGGTTTAGTTAATAGTTCCCTTGCCTAATCTAATAGTTTTGGATGGTGGCTATGAGGATATCCCTATTAGGGTTCATGTAGATGATGTTAGATATGTAGCTAGATACATGGCTTGGTACCAACCCATATATGCCACTATAGATATTGGTAGGGATGACAGAGGTGTGAAGCCTATGGATGTAGATCTTGTAGGCCATGATGGATATGTATGGGTGACATTGGTTATAATGTAGGTATAGGTACAATCTTTATAAGGATAGGTGGCCACATTATAGTGTCAAATTGCTATATTGTATGGTCAGCTTACCACTATTATAGGTGAGAGGGATCATGCATAGGCATCCCTTGGGGTAGCTATGTAGGAGAGGGACCTACTAAGGTAGAGGGTAGGAGTAGTCATATCAATAATAAGAGGGACCTTGGACACAATGCCATTTGCATGATATCTAGATACTATGGAGGATCTTAGATACTATGAAGTGATGGTATTAGACCAATTGCCATAGGCAATGTGATATGGGAAGTATAGAGCTAGTTTGGTCAGTGGGCCATTTATAGCTACTCTAAGATAGTGGGATGCTACAGTCAATTAGGTAGGAGTCTTAGGGGACCCCCACTAGGTATAGGTAAAAGTGGGGCTAGTGGTACTGGTACCCCATGACCATGTTTAAACATGATTTGATGTATTGGTAGTAATAGATGTATACTATTCTGATACCGACCTATGTGTCGATGTAGTGAGATGTATATTTTTTGAGAGAGAGCTTCATACATTGTTACATGTATTATTTATGATGACTAGATGTATATGATGATGGTGGTTTATGATGTTATATATGATGTATGCTTATGGTTCATGATGTTCATGTGTTATGGTTTATAAATTGTGACTTCTTTGCTATGATTTATGAGTTGTATGACTTAGTAGCGTAGGCGTGTGATATTATAAAAAATGTTATGATGTTCTAATTTTGTTCATAGATGTGATAAGATGATTTATTTATGGATGTGTGTCATATGGTAATGTAATGGCTTTGTTTATGGTTATATTAATGTGTTCATCATGAGTTGATGCTATAAGATGAATCGAGGTACAATCTATTAAATGGATAGATTGGCAATTGATATATGATATGGTTCATGATGTTTTGCTCATTGATTTTGTTTTTACTTATGATGATGAATGGTGTAATTAGGGTTGATCATGATATGATATATGATTAAATGATGGTTTAATGGTATATGGATATGATGATGCTTATGGCATGATATGCTTTAATTATGTTTTGATTATAGATAGATAGATGATGTTGTTTGTGGACATAATTCATAATGTTACACTTTTGATTTGATATTCATCATTTATGATCATGGAGATAAAATATGAATATGGTTGAATATTTAATGGGAATACATACGTTAAGTAGATAAAAAATTGAATGTTTAGGGAAGTGAGAGGAATCATGAGAGGTATATCTACATGAACCAATAAAAAGATAAGAAAAGAAACATGATGCCTTTTCATTGGTAAGGACCAAAATGAAACTCAAAGTTGGATTGGCTTAGTGAAAAAAAGCATTTCAAATGATTCACATTAGTATGCTTAGGTTGATAAAAAGGTATAATGATCACAGTCTATCAAGTAAGCTCATAATATTGTGCATATCATATATGTAGGGGGGATGGGTGAAACTGGAACCTTTTGTGAGACTAGCATGCCTCTTCTATAGGCTTATAAGAGGATAGTATAAGAAAGCCTATATTACTATATAAAGTGTAGATTGATCAATGTGGTAAGTTTACTTGGGAGAGATGATTATGGCTTTCCAAGATTATTTATTTTATGAGAGATAATTATGGTATTTTCTCATTGATTGTGCTTACACTTATGGGTCATTTTCTATTTTTGATTTTTATTTAGGGTTGGGAAAGTCAATCGATGTGATAAGCTTCCAAGAAATTATGAGCTGTGACAAATTCTTTACTCAACCATCTTTCAAGGGAGTGGTTTGAGTTTATATGGTTAGTTCAAATGCTTTTAATATTTATCCTTCAAGGGAGTATTCCACCTTACGGTTTTGTAGTTTTGAATAAGGTATTTGATAGTTGTCCTTTAAGGGAGTAATCTATGAATGCTAATAATGACCCATGATTTAGTTTTGACTTTGATATTGGTTTTCATTTTGTTTGATTTTATTTGACATAGACTTGCTTATATATACTCAAGGGGTTACCTTTATGAAGGTAAAACTAAGGGTACAAGAAGGTTCAATAGGTGAAAAGATGTTTAGGTGACAAAAACCATGGGAATCTATCCTAAAGAGGGATTGAAAGTACCATGAGAATCATGCCATGGGTAGAGATATGGTACCCATAGTTTAATATTAGGCTATGACTGTGATGGATAATCACATGAATCAATTATAGTTAGTTTCCCCTAAAAAGAGGGAAATGAATGTGGCTACAGGGGATGAGCTTAAGTTAGAGCAATGGTGATTATGACCCCTCTTTAACAATAAAAAGGATGTAGATGTAAAGCATTGAGAGGTTTAAGTTCTGGTTTTCCCTTGAGAGAGGACAAATGATAAGCTCCTAATCTATACTTATGAGTTATGATGTAGGGTCCAAGACAATTGAAAGAAAATTTACCCCTTTTGCTTTTCTTCATATTAGTTACATGTTGATTTTCCTTGAGAAGAATATCTCCAATATTGAGTTCTTGAACTTCAAGGTGTTTTTTATAGGCACGATTGATTCATTCTTGATATACATAAAGATGGGAAAGGGTGGCAAAATGATGCTCATCAAGTAACTCAAGTTGAGCTAAACATTCTTGATGGTAATCATCTTCTAAAATAAGGTCACATAAAGATATGCAAAGAGAAGGTATTTGGACTTCAAGAGGAAGTACAACCTTGGTTACAAACACAAGAGAAAAAGGGGTATCACCCATAGGGGTTAAAATTTTATTATGATATGCCCATAAGGTAAAAGGGATGTACAAGTGCCATTCTCAACCTAAGGCATTGACTATTTTGGTAAGCATGTTGTTAAGGGTTTTGTTAGAGGCCTCTGCTTATCCATTTGCTTATGGGTGATAAGGTGATGAGAAGTTTAGATTGATAGCAAATACATCATAAATACATTGAACTTATTTGTTTATGAAGTATTTTCCATTATCGGTGATGATCTTATGGGGAACACCAAAGTGGTAGATGATGTGATGGGTGATAAATTCAATTATATTTTTAGCTTTTGTCAAGACAAGAGGGATAGCCTCCACCCATTTGGTGAAATATTCAATCATGGTTATGATAGAGTGATGTCACTATGAAGAGTGGGGGTTAATTTCACCAATAAGGTCAAGAACCCATTGTGAAAAAGGCTAGAAATCAATGGAAATGTGAAGACTATGGATACATGTATGATGTAAATTAGCATGTTATTGAGACTTGACACACTTTTTCACATAATTACAATAGTCTTTGTTAAGGGTAGGCTAGTAATAGCCTAGGCAAAGGATGCGCTTAGCCATAACAAGTCCACTAAAGTGACCCCCATAGATACCATCATGTCCTTCCTTGATATCATGAGAGGCTTTTAGACCATAGAGGCAACAAAACAAGAGGCCATAAAAAATATGTTTATAGCTGATGCTCCCATAATGTTATAATAGGAGGTGCTATAAATAAATGATCGACAATCATTCTTAGAGAGGACAAAGGGAACTATGCCAAGGTTTAGGTAGTCAAAGGTTTATAGATACCAAAGGTCAGACTAGATCTCCTCCACACTAAAAATGGTTGGAATTTCTGACATGATGTAGGAAGGTTCATTAAGGAGATGGATAATGACTGATAGCTTAGATTCTAAGGGTGCTAATGAGATCTGGGAAGCAAGAGAGTCCATGGTGTTGGCAAACTTATTGGTAGATCATGGGGTGGTTTGAATGTGACAATGTTCAAATGATGTTAAGAGTTTTATGACTAACTATCTGTATAGTTACAAAATATCATTCTTACACTGGTAGATGCCATTGACTTGATTAACCACATGTTGGGAGTCACCAAAGATATTGATTGTTTTGACTCCTAAGGCTAATGTCATTTGAATACCTGATACTAATGATTCATATTTGGCCACATTATTAGTACAATCAAAGTCAATTTTGATAGATAAAGGAAGTGGTTCACTAATAAGGGGATAAGCATTATACCAGCTCCCCCACCATGATGACATTTAGAACCATTATATAACATGGTTATATGATTGGTGAAATATACTTAAGATAGGCTTGTGATAGACTAATCTAAGAATTTAAGAGGAGTTTCTTTTTATGTTAAGGGTGCTTCAGCCAATTGGTTAACAATGAATTTCCCCTTGATCAACTTCTACTAGAGTAACTCAAGGTCAAAATCAACCAAAAACATGATCCACTTGGCCATACACTAGTTTTGGTATGGTTTGGAGTGCATGTACTTGAGTGGGTCAATATTGGTTATGACAAAAATTTTGTGGTTAAGAAGGCAGTGGAAAAGTTTAGTATCCACAAAAACTAGAGCCAAGCAAAGTATCTCAATATGTGTGTACTAAGTCTCATACTTGATAAGTTTGTAGATAACATAATATGAAACATGCTCTTTGTGTTGTTCATCTTGATGGGCAAGCATTGCCCCTAGGTAATGGTCAATGGCATAGATATAAAGGTAGAAAGGTTGGTCATCCTTAGGAGGTATAAGGACAGGCAAAGATAAAAGGTACTCTTTGAGTGAATCAAAGACATTTTGACAATGAAAATTCTATTTGAAAGAGATATCCTTTTTCAAAAGGTGATAGAAGGGTTGACACTGATCAAAAAGCTGAGAGATGAAGTGGTGAATGGATTGGAGCTTCCCCTACAAACTACAAATTTGCTTAAAATTGATTAGGGGGAGCATCTTGAGGATGGATTTAATTTTGGATATATCTACTTTTATTCCTCAAATGGAAATGATGAAGCCAAGGAACTTGCCTAACATGACCCTAAAAATACATTTCTTGGGATTGAGGTAGACATGGTAATGGATAAGTCTCTCAAAGATAATCTTGAGAACAACTAAGTGGTCTTTGCAAAGTTTGGATTTTCCTAGGAGGTCATTCATGTAGTATTCAATGATTATATGGATAAGGTCATGGAAGATGTAGGTCATAACATGTTGGTAGGTTTCACTAGCATTCTTAAGATTGAAGGGCATGACCCTATAGTAAAAATTCCCCCATGGGGTAATAAAGGTAGTTTTATGCTGATCTTCAAAGGCAATCAAAATTTGATTATAACTTGAGAATCCATCCATGAGAGACAACATGTTGTGGCATACTATAAAATCAACAAGTTAGTTAATTATATGTAGAGGAAATTCATCCTTTGGGAATGCAAGGTTAAGGTCACAAAAGTACACATAGATACATACTCCCCTTATGGATTTAGTGATAGGCACTATGTTTGAAACCCACTGGGGATAATTAATAGGTTAAATAAATTCAATGGAGAGGAGGTGTTAAAGCTCTTATTTGACAAGAAGGTCTATGTGAGGATTCATCCATCAAAGTTTCTATCTGAAAGGCTTGGAATCATGATTGGTTACAATGTTGTGGGTGGCAATGGTTGGGTCAATACTAGGCATGTGAACATATGACCATGTGAATGCAATGTTACAGTCTTGGAGGAAGGTAGATAAGTCCTAAATTTCCTCAAGGGTGAGAGCTTGGCCTATTTTTATAATGAGGCTTTCCCAAAGTGCCTATATCAATATGCATAGTGGATTTATTTAACATGGTTGAGGTCTATAGAGGTAAGGATTTGTGGATGGAATGATTAGGTACACCAAGGTAGGTGAGCATAAAATCATCATCCTATCATTGGATAATGTCAATGGTAAGAGAATCTTCTCCCACTAGTTCAGGATGAATCAAAGAGATGGATATAGGTGCCCCTTCCTTTTGTTAAGTTACGAGGTTGAGATAATCATGTTGATTAAAAAAAGTTAGGTGGGATGATGTCCTCATCTTAACACTTAGGTGGAGGGGGTGTTGGTGAGGTAAGCATCTTTTCTTCAACAATAGTAGTGATGGGTTATTTGGATTTCTTCTTAATGGGTAGAATAAAGTGAAGGTCATGCTTCTCTTGAGGATTTTAGGTCTCAATCGAGATCAATGTGTGTATCATATGTTTGTATCATCCTAATCTAAATCCTTTCTAGGCACACTTGTGGAGGTATACTTTAGAAAAGTCTAGGTTATCCAAGAAAGAGAAGGTGGAGGTGTTTGGTTAAGGTGAAGAGGGTGTAGTATCGGTGTTAAGTGGCTTATCAAGCCCCCCATAGATGAAGTTAGTTTGATAGTTGGGAGGTCCTAGAGGATGAAAGGTTCCAATGTTGGGATCATAACCTAGTTGATGGTTGATTTTCCCATATTCTTAGGGAGTAAGGAGAGAATCAAGGGTGAGGAGATTCTATTATCTAAGGGTAAGGTATTACAATGTAGGTTATAAGGGATTAGTGGTGGGTATCAAGTCTGCAAGAATAGATGAACTAGTATATGCCTTTATGGAAGAGGGAGTAATGGCTTCCTTTTTCATGGTTGAGGGCTTAATTATGATGCTTGTGGTGCCTTTGTCAAGAGAAGGAAGATGCCACTAGGTTGGTAGGTCATATTGCATGCCAAAAAAGGGTTTGGGTTAACTTATATGGTGATAACCTGACCTTCATGTTCAAACTTGACACAATGATGGAGGGTAGAAGGTACGCAACTCATAACATAGATCTAAGGTCTACCTAATAGAATATTGTACTAGAATTCACCTTTGACCACATAGAAAAGTTTAGGGAGTGTGTAGGTCCTAGATGAATGTGGAGGAAAAAAAACCTAAGGTAGTGGTCATAGTGTCATTGAAGGATCTAAGGATGGCTAAAGTTTTAGACATGACATTGCTTAGTAGTTTGAGTTGCTCATATGCATGGGAAGAGATGATGTTTATGCTAGCTCCCCCATCAATTATAATTCATTTGATGTGGGTTTGGATGCTATGGAAATTAATAAAGATAGGAGGATCTTGATCTTGAGGGTGGATAGAGGAAATATCTGAGTCCTTAAAATTAACAAGGGTGGAGAGTTGGAGAGTACCTATGAAGGCCTCTATAGGTCAAGAATATCTTGGTCTGACCTCAATAGCTCACATAGCCTCTATCATGGCCTGAATATGGTGGGGTGAGGTGGAAATGATCTCGTAGAGGCTCATATTATTTAGAGTTTATTTAAGTTGCTCAAGAATGACCCTCTTCATGGATTCAAAGGGGTTAGCCTCAGAGGTACCTAAGATGGTAAATTTGGGTTTAGCTAAGGATGCAGAGGTTTGGATTGGGTTTGTTTTAGGATGAATTGGGGGGTATGTCCATAGAATGGACACTTTTGCCTTTCCTTTACCCTTTTTTTGTGATTGTGTGACCACATGGATGGTATGGATAGAGGGGAAAGGTGTGATAAGGGGCTGGGTAGATTTTCCACCACTCTAAAGTGAGAGTGGAAGATTAAGAATGTGCTAGAAAATGGTTGTTGGGTGCATTGGTAGAGGAGTTGATGGAATTTCATTTAATAAAATATCATCCTAATCATAGAGCTAATGGATAATGTCTTGGAGACCTTTTCAATTCTTTGTGTCATGCATGAGTGTCTTATGATAGGAATAAATTTGATGATCATTGTTCCAAGATAGTTTTAAACCAAGAGGATCAAAAGGTCTGATAGGAGGTAATATGAGGCAAGAGGTTTGAAATAATCTTTAAATAATGGTCGTATAGGATTCCACTAGAGGTGATGAAGGTCTAGAGGTTATGGTTTTGGTTAGGAAGATGGGCATGTTGGTAGAAATGGGTTTTTTGAGAGAGGATTTGGGTAAGGTGGTGTTTCTAGTCAATGGTTTTGGTTTGGGTATGTTGGTTATTGGGGTGTTTGAGTATGATAGTCTAGCTATTGGTAATACAGGAAGGACTTGTGCATCAAATAGTAAGTGGAACAGTGTAACCAATGGTAGTGGGTGACATATGTTAAATGAAGCTTGATTTTTAAGCAAAGTTGAGGGATGGGGTCCCAAGATAGAAGACAAGGTGGAGGGATGTAGAATCCTAGCTGTATGGCTCTTTAATGGTTTCACACCCTTGGTTGGTTTAGGTTGAGGTTTGGGTATAGGCTTGGACAATGCTATTTCCACTTTCAAGGATGGGTGAACCAAGCTTCATGTAGGGAAGGCACCAAGAGTTTTGGAAGGTTTAGTTGGTGGTGTGGTCATTGGAGAGGTGGTTGTTTTTGTTGAGTGAGAAGGTGGGGGTTGGTAGAAGTTCTAATTAGTTTAAGAGGTGGTGTGAAAATGATGGATTGGTTGTTAAGGGTGTGTCAGAAGGTTTGAGTTTGTTTATTTAAGGAAGACCTAGATATTTTTAGAAAATGGTTTGATTCCTATCTAACTTTAAAGTAAATTCTAGTTTTTGAACTAATGTATAAAAAGGTTTGTGCACTAGTCTTGATCTCTATGTAGTGTATGCAAAGGATAAAATCATAGGCTAGGGAGGATGATTGATAGTTTAGTTTATTTATTTAATAAAGGGATGTAAGGTTGAGATAAGTAGTCCTTCCATGATAGGTGTAGGTAAAAAGGCTTTTCCTCTAGGGATAATGTCCATATGAGTAATGGTTTATTTGGTAGTTAGGAGATATCATGAATTAGTAATGGTTTATTATTCAGAAATGCTAGTCAAGGGGGTACTTGATGATTCCAAAGTCTACATGAGTGAAGCTAAGAAGAAAGGAACTTCCTCATTTTGGGTCTCTAAAGAAGGAGAAGGTGACTCCACCACCTTAGTAGATGATATGGGGTAAGGGTAGGTAGATTGGATACTCGAGTCTTCATGGATGGGTGTTTTAAAAACCACATTAATTATGTGGTCACCATGGGAACATTTAGCTTGTGTGTCCTCATTTTTGGTAGGGGCATGGTTGGGAAAAGGTTTCTTGAAGATGTCAAGAGCTTGATTTTGAGGGGCATTAGGATTATCCAACATGAGTTCCCCCTTGTCGATAAGACTCTGAACAACATTTTTATAGGTATTAAATCAACTGACATCATGTCCAATTACCCAATGAAAAGCACAAAGGTTATTCTAATTATATCAAGTAGGTTCTAGACAATAAGAATCAGACTACTAGGGAGGTTTTATGGGTAGAAGTTGTATAAGGTTATATTTTAGTCTTTTCTCTAGGACTGAGGCATAAGATTATCCAATTAGAGTGAATTATTTTTGGTTATAGGTAATGAGAGAATTTTACTAGTTCCTTGTGTTTTGGTTATAGGTAATGAGAGAATTTTTTTGGTTGACATTGGGTGGAGGGGTGGTTTTAAGGACAACTACATTCACATTTCCCTTACCCTTAGTTCTGATATTGGCTTGGTTACCTAGTTTGGAGGAAGAGGTTTCATTGGTCTTGAAGGGAGAGTTATTGTTTCATAACTTTAATTTACCCTCATCTGTGGTTCAATTTTCTAGCTTACATGCCATAGTAAAAGCATCATCAAAAGTCTTGAAACTTTGGACAAGTAGTGTAGAAGATATATGTTTGGCATAGGCTCAAACAAAAATCTCTATAAGTTAAAATTGAGGCAAGGAAAATGAAGGTTGGTTAATCAGGATTCTCTAATGGGTGAAAAAATCATAAATGGACTCATCATCAATTTTTTTGATAGAATAGAGATCGGTGATAGAGACCTTCTTAGAAATGTTAATGGAAAAGTGATCCAAAAAGACATGCACTACTTGGGGATAGGAAAAGATTGAATGTTTGGTAATGACACTATACCAATCAAGTGCTTAGATAAATAAAGACATGGGGAAGGTCTGAAGGAGAATGACATCATTGTAAGAAATCATGTAACATGTGTCTCTAAAATCCCTACGGTGTTGTTGGGGGTCCTCCTTGCTCTAAAATTTGGTGAATTTTGGAAGCTCCCACTGAGGAGAGTAAGGTCTAATGGGGATAGAAGAACGAATAGGTTCATTACAAATATGATCATAGGATAGGATGTTATGAGCCCCTAAAATGGATGACTCAAGGTTGGTCATCTTGTCTATGATCATTTTCATTAGGTCAATTTGGGGTGGTGCACCAAAAATATTGTAAGGTTGAAATTATGGTTGAGATTGGGTAACATATTGGTAATTATTTGGCTATTGAGAGGCTATCACATTTTGAAATGTGGATGTTATAGGTTGGGTAGGCAACATGTAAGGATAGGTGGATGATGGTGGTAGAGTAATTGGTATATACCCTTGTGGGTTAGGGATGTATCCTAGATTAGGTGCAATAGGTATCTATTGAGGGATTCCTATGGATTGGGCATGAATGGTATTTGGGTTGGTAATAAGAGGAGAGGTAGTGACCTTCATGATAATAAGTGGTGAAGTGATGTAGGAGAATCTACATAAATTTTCCTACAAGACATGGTTAAGTTGGGATTAGACTTCACTAGGCATGCAAGCTCTAGTCATGTTTAAATTCAAATTCCAATTATTATAATTTCCTCCAAAATGTTGTCTAAAGAGGAGTAATTGTAATTGTTAAAAGTAAAAAGAGTGGAAAAGGTAAAAGTTAGTTAAGAATCCCACGTTAGAAGCTTGTGGAATAAATCAAGGGAGGTGGTTGAAATCCTCCAACCATAGGATATTTATTATTAGATAATTTTTCAACATTAGAATGTTGGTTGAGAAAATCTCTCCCATTTGTTGTCTTAGAACCCAAGCTGGTGTAGGAGGAGGAGACTCTTTAAAAAGAGTAAGATATGCATTAATCTCATAAGAGGAAGAGAGGTACGTAGAGGAAAGAGAGAAAGAAAGGATCTCTTACTCAAAGAGAGACAGGGAGGTGAACCAGGCAATCAAAGCATGAAAAAATGTAAGGGAGAAAGTGGAAATTGCATGTGAAGAAAAGGAGAAGACATAAAGTGTCTGATAAGGATTTGTGAAGCCATTGACCATTGAGCATGGGGTACTGTAATCTTTTTATTTTAAGTATTTTTATTGAATAATAATAAAGGTATTTTGATTCACATGTGTATGTTCTGTAAACAATAATCCCAAGTACAGAATTCTGGTCTAATCAATGGTAAACGAATGTAAAGGGTTGTGTATGTATATGTATGATTCGTTGAGGTTTAAGAAACAAATGATCATTTATTGGAGTTAAATATGCATGAGAAACTTTGGATATACGTTGAGAACCATTTTCCAATTGTAATATGTCAAAAAACAGTCATTGGAAGTTGACTTATGGACTTTTGTAAGCTCTCAGCCTGTGTGCTAAGAAAACTAGGCACGATTGGAAGAATGGGTATATCTCGAGATTTAACCAATGAAAAATTATGAATTTTTTTTTGTAGATGATACTTGGAGTTATGAATCCAATTAAAGTGGTTTTAGATATAATGGAGCAATGTGGAAAAATATATGGTCAAAATACAAACCTGTAGTTCTGAGACAACTCAGAAAAATGTGTTCTCAGGTACTAATGAGCACATAACTTTAAAAAGAATGCTTATAATGACTTGAAATTTAATATTTATTTGGATAATAAGGTTATTTATGTAATAAAATATTTTAGGTCTTAAAATTATGTCATGAAAAGATATAGAGGACTGTATTTTCTGAAAGAGACTGTAAGTGAAAATCTGTTTACTCATTTTGAGAAGGAAAAAGGCGTGCATACATAGAAGATGTTATAAAATGGTTGTAATATGTCCTATATATGTTTATAAAACATATAATTATTATTTTATAACCTTTCAAGAAGCAAATGTAAGAACTATAGTGAAACAGGGTAGTAGTAAGATCTATTAGGCCCAGTCAAGAATAGGGAAAGTTGCAATTTGGAGAAGATGTTGTCACCTGAGGTGTAAAAAAGGTGAGGGTTACACCATTTTTGGTATCAGGGCTTGAAAATCTTGGGATTTGGTATTTTATCATGTTTTCTAATAAGTTATTTCAAGATTGAGAAAAGGATCAAAAGACTAGGATGCAAAAGGCCTAGGTGAGATCAAGGAGATTGTCAAAAGACCAGTTAAGGAGAAAGGCTTGGGTGAGAAAAGTGGACCAAAAGACTAGGGTGCTGAAGAAATAGGTGAGGAACTAAAGGGATCAAGAGACCAAGGTGGAAAAGACTTGGGTGAAGATCTCAGAAATGGAAGTATTGTTGAAGGCACTATAGAGCATTAGAATACATGAGGGCACTAAGAAGAAAGCAAGCATCCAGGAGAAGAGAGGTATGACTAGTAATGGAATTGATAAAGAGATTGATAGGTTGAAAAGAGATTTAGCTAAGTTTTTAGATAGATATGAGTCTTGGATGCAGATGAACAATCAAGCATGGGTATGGCCAATGAGGAAGAGGTTGAAGTGGCCAATTGATCTCCTAATGAAGAGGAGAAAAAGGAAAAAGGATATTTCCAAGAATAAATAAGTCCATAGAGGCTTGAAGAAGATAAGAAGGTTTCCAAGTGAGTTAAAAAAATAGGAAGAGATTGTGAAAAAATTTCTCATTGAGGAGAACAAGAGAAGATAAGAAAGAAAAGATGAAGTGCCAGGAAGAGCACTTGAAAAGATAAGAGTGTTGGTGGAGGAAGCAAACTCCCAAGCAACAGGAAGTGTTGGTCAAAGAGCATGGATGCAGGATGCCTACATGGTTTGAGAAGACAAATGATGAGAAGGAGAAACAAGTATGGGTACCTAAGAAGGTAAAGAGTGAAGATGTGAGTGTTGAGGTAACAACACCAAGAAGTCAATGGAGGAAGGTGAAAGTTAACACACACAACCAAAGGCGTGAGGATGACACAAGTACATGGAAAGGTAAACAAATTGTTTATGATGATGTTTTTGATTTCATTTAATGATATTTTCATGAGAAATAAAAAATATAAAGTGGCTATGTGGACTAATATGTAGCAAGGAGAGAATTCCAAATGGCTGGTTAATGAGGAAAGAGATGGATATACAACAAATCAATGCCTCATTGAATGTAAGAAACAAAAAAGATGGATTCAAAGAGAAGTTGAAGAGAGTAAGGAGACAAAAGGTAATGGTGTTTCAATTGCTTTTGATAAGTTTACTAATGAAGAAGTTGGTTTATTTGAAGATAAGCTAAGAAAAGATGAGATAAGGGGTAAAAGACAAGTAATCCTTAAGAATGAAGGACCCAAGTTTGATGAAGAGAATGGTGAGATAGATGAGATCTCACTAAATGAGAGTTGAGAATTTCAGAGGAGCTCTTTAGTTCTCCAAGAGAGTTGTGTAAAGATACAAATCATGATGAGAACACCATTGGTAAGAATGAAGCAATAAAAGAGCAAACCCAAGAGGTGAGGACAGTTTTGATCAAGGAGCAAGAATGTGAAGGCAGCCAAGAGGCTTCATGGCCTAAAGATTTTTATTCTAAGGTGGCTTTGAATGTTTTGTATTTAGGTATGAAGGTTGCTAAAGTGAATGACATACATGAGTCATTGGAGAAGCTCATGAAACAAGAAGAACAACAAGATCTAGAAGACATGTATGAAGATGAAGAAGCATGGAAGTGGGAGGTGGTAGCTAGGAAAAAAATGAGAAGAAGGACATATCTAAAGAGGAAGAAAAGAAAAATGAATGACAAAGACTATTTCAAACAAATACAAGCATTGGTATTGGCAACAAGACCTTGGGATCCAGGGATAGAGTGAAGACTAAAACATTGAGGAGATATCTCATTTGAACTAAGGTTCAAATTGTTTCTAGAGGGAGAGTATGATGCAGGAGCATCTACATACATTTCCCTACAAGACATGGTTAAGTTGGGATTAGTCTTCACTAGGCATGCAAGCTCTAGTCATGTTTAAATTCAAATTCCAATTATTATATTTTCCTCCAAAATGTTGTCTAAGGAGGAGTAATTATAATTGTTAAAAGTAAAAAGAGTGGAAAAGGTAAAAGTTAGTTAAGAATCCCACGTTAGAAGCTTGTGGAATAAATCAAGGGAGGTGGTTGAAATCCTCCAACCATAGGATATTTATTATTAGATAATTTTTCAACATTAGAATGTTGGTTGAGAAAATCTCTCCTATTTGTTGTCTTAGAACCCAAGCTGGCATAGGAGGAGGAGACTCTTTAAAAAGAGTAAGATATGCATTAATCTCATAAGAGGAGGAGAGGTACATAGAGGAAAGAGAGAAATAAATGATCTCTTACTCAAAGAGAGATAGGGAGGTGAACCAGGCAATCAAAGCATGAAAAAATGTAAGGGAGAAAGTGGAAATTGCATGTGGAGAAAAGGAGAAGACATAAAGTGTCTGATAAGGATTTTTGAAGCCATTTACCATTGATCATGGGGTATTTTAATCTTTGTATTTTAAGTATTTTTATTTACTATGAATAAAGGTATTTTGATTCACATTTGTATGTTCTGTAAACAATAATCCCAAGTACAAAATTATGGTCTAATCAATGGTAAACGAATGTACAAGGTTGTGTATGTATATGTATGCTTACTTGAGGTTTAAGAAACAAATGATCATTTATTAGAGTGAAATATGCATGAAAAATTTTGGATATACGTTGAGAACTAGTTTCCAATTGTAATATGTCAAAAAAAAGTCATTGGAAGTTGACTTATGGACTTTTGTAAGCTCTCGGCCTGTGTGCTAAGAAAACTAGGCACAGTTGGAAGAATGGGTATATCTCGAGATTTAACCAATGAAAAATTATTAAATTTTGTTTGTAGATGAACCTTGGAGTTATGAATCCAATTCAAGTGGTTTCAGATATAATGGACCAATGTGGAAAAAGATATGGTCAATATACAGACTTGCAGTTCTGAGACAACTCAAAAAAATGTGTTCTCAGGTACTAATGAGCACATAACTTTAAAAATAATGCTCATAATGACTTTAAATTTAATATTTAGTTGGATAATAATGTTATTTACGTGACTAAAATGTTTTAGGTCTTTAAAGTTTTTCCATGAAAAGATATAGAGGACTATATTTTCTGAAAGAGACTATAAGTGAAAACCTATTTACTCATTTTGAGAAGGAGAAAGGCGTGCATACATAGAAGATGTTATCTAATGGTTTTAATAGGTCCTATATATGTTTATAAAACCTATAATTATGATTTTAACACCTTTTAAGAAGCAAATGTAAGAACTATAGTGAAACAAGGTAGTATTAAGATCTATTAGGCCCAGTCAAGAACAGGGAAAGTTGCAATTTGGAGAAGATGTTATCACCTGAGGTGTAAACAAGGTGAGGGTTACACCATGAAGTATAAGGGATAGGTACCCATAATATTTGAAAATGGGTATTGACCAATGGGTTGGGTTTGTTAGAGGGAAGGCTGGTTATGTTGATGGTAGGTGCTCTAGCAACAAGTGGAGTGTGATGGGTTAATGGATGGGTTGATCCTAAGGTGGAGGAATCATTGGTAAGGGTAGAAGGTGTAAGGGTATAAATTGGTTGGATAAGTTGGTTTTTATTTTTGGTTGAAGGTTGGGTAGTGACCATGGTATTAATAACATCCCCCATAAGGTGGGATGGCATGCCATAAGGAGAATCCTAAGATGGACTTGAAACTGGGGCTTGGTGAGGGGAGGTGTTAAGGTAGTGTTGAAGGAAAACATGGTTACTATCCAAAAAAGTGGTAAAGTTTGTGTCTCCATAAAAAAATACTTGAGGAAAATTAGGGCTTCCAAAAGGATGAGGTGAGTCTTCTACTTTAGAGACATACTCCATAGATGAAGAGGTTGATTTGAGTGATGGGTTCTGCTCTACTATGTCTCTTCATTACTGGCTAGTGAGACCCATAAAAGAAAAGGGGAGATAAAACAAGAATAAACTCACCACTCAAACAAGAAGACAAGAAAAATTATCAAGGAAACCAAGACACACAATCTAAAGTATGTTAACCCTAGAGGTTAGTTTTAATCTCATTTTTGGCTTATGCCTTAGTTTATGAGAATGTGTGATAGAAGTTGGCTTGTAGATCAAGTACTATAAAATTAGTCTACGGTTAGTTTTGGGTTTTTTAGGTGCTAAAATAAATATATATTGGAATCAATACATGGCTTGGTATTTGGGCCTACCCCCTCACTTCATAATCCTACAATGATAGGGGTGTCAGGGGCTTAGAAAATATATATTGATATCCAAAGTTTATACTCAACCATAAAGTTGAGTTGGTTATCCCCTTGGTAATGACCTCAAATTAGGATTGTTGAGAAAGGGTAAGGTGATCAATAGGTGATGAAATCCTAGTTAGGCCGTCTCAAATTATTTGATGTTTGATTGATGAAAGTGGTATGGCTAGTGTGTGTAATAAAAGTGATGTTATGATAAGATTACTGTGCTTTAATTCAAAGTAAACTAATGTTAAAAGCAAGTAATGGATACAACTAATTTTAGTCCCAAAATAGATTTCAATTTCAATTATGAGAATAGATAGAGAGAAGAGCATACAAATGCAAATAAAATGTGAGTAGAGACTCTAGGTCCCATCAAGAGTACCCAAGTGTTTCACTCAATTTTTTCTATTATCCAGAAGAAGGTAGTAAAAATGAAAATATAGGTTATGATAGGAATAACTATTTGTTTATGCATGCATTGAAGAAAATTATTTCAAATAGCTCCTCTTTGGCTTGGGAGGAAGACCTACAGATAAGAAAGCATAGAAATTGGTTGGGTGAGTGGTTAAAGTAGTTAGCCTATTGGTGGAATCTAGCTTGATTCTAGTAGAGTAATGGTACTTGATGGCTTGTTTGAGATGCGATGGTAGGTTGGCTCTCAATAGGATTACTAAAAATGATTGATAATGATGAAGATGTTGATTTACCTACAAAATAAAACTCTTGAATCTTTAAGCTCTTGATAATTATTGTAGATGTATTTGACCTCATAGGCCTATCTTTCTTATAGGCACAAACAAGATTTGGAAGTAAAGGTGTAACTAGGCCATATAAATATAATATGTCCATAAAAAAGGCTTATAACAAGATTTATATGAGTTATATTTAAAATATGTTGGTGAAACTTGCATGTTTCTAATTAAGAGGTGGATCCTGACCATCGATGGTTAGGTTCCAGAGAAAAAGGGTCTTGAAGGCCAAGTTGAGTCAGTTTGGTGAAATTGAGTTTGGATGGGTCTGGTTAGCCCTGATTGGTGTAGATTGGTCCCAAGGTGGTCTTAGGTAGGTCTAGGGGGATATTTGACATTCATAAACATAGGTGTGCATATTTTTGGTGTCTACACTTGATTATAACATGCATCTTACATTTTTTACTATTGCTCAATGACATTTACATTTTGATGTTATGTTTATACGTTATATTTCAATATCATGCTTTAGATAACACATTTTGTAAATCTAATTTTTTATAGGGTAATTATTCCATATATTTCAAAATTACACTCAAAATAGGGGGAATTCATAGGGGTTGATATAGAGATCAAGATCTTATTTTACTTTTCATAGATACATTTTAGTACATAAGCTCGGTTTAGAGATTATAATTAGGGTAGACACAAAACAAAATAAAGGTTCAATAGTCAATCCAAACCACATAGAGATCAGACCAGGTGGTCATTAGCACCCATATTGGGATACTAGTACCACATGGCACTACTATCGACTATAGGGTGATAATTTATAGTAGCCCTAACTTTAGGACAATCTAGATCATTCAAACTAGTACACTAGGTATAATATAGATTTGTACATATATGGTAGTAGGTTTGGTAGTTATGCTTAGATATAACTTAGATTTAGTCACTTAAATATATATTCATGCTATTTATTTAGATTTTGAGGCATCATGCATATCATGATTATTTATACATTCATATCAATACATAGATTTAGCTATTACATACTTGATCTTGATTCAATATACTCATATACTAGATTGGGGTCATGTGCATGACACATAGTTTCCATATACTCAACTTTAGATAAGTTGATTAGATGGAATGGAAAAATCCATGACATTATCTATGATTTATACACTTTTTATCACATTTTATATTATCACCAAATTCTTACCTTACTCTATCTATAGTGGTTAGCATTCCTGAATGACTCAAAGCTACCTAATCTACCTGAGTGGTCACAAAGCTAAATACATAGTTAGATTACTCATATATATAATTTCATCACTTTGATAAATATAATTATATATGAATCTAATTAACACATGGGGAAATGATGGATTCACATCCTACTTGAGTTATTGAGCCACCTACATGATATGGTTCAACACACTTACAATCTTATCCAAGTTATTCACAAAGATCATGATCCACCAAGCAAGGGTGGGAAATGATGGAGTAAAAATTGTATTGATTTCTTAATCCACCCATATGAGGATTGAACAAGCCATCAACTCAATTTATGTTATTCAATTATATGATAACTATGCACTTTCACACACACAGGTTATCACTAGGTTCTTGCATTAGTTCATGTACCTAATGATGTGTATTCATTCCTTTCCTTTCTTTTTACTTAAATATTTCATTTAAGCATAGTATTTTGATTTTTAATTATCTCATTAGTAAGGACTATTTTTTTCATTTTTTTATTTTAGGACATTGCTTTAGATCATATTTCATATACGCAGACCTAGATTCACATATTCAAACTCTGTTACACAAAGTTAACTTCTAAGATAAGTCTTAGTACAATTATTTTTTATTTATACTAGTAATTTTTATTTTTTGCATTGATAACATAAATGGAGGGAAAATTTAATCACCTAAAAGTGGTAATTGGATGTTAAGAGTATCCCTTGAGTCACCCTATTCCTAGGCTTGACATAGACCTATTATAGAGCCTTAGACTTACATTTACAGTCATTCATTAGACCTTGTTCACTTATATCTAGTCAAGACATAGTCCCTAAATTATCACCTCTGACCCTAATCCAACTTCCCTAGAATTTTTCCAAAAGGACATCAGTGCCAGATTTGGGACACTATAGCCACATTGCGCTAGTGTCCCCAACTGGGCACTACTATCCTTATCCCTAACTCTTCCCAAAAGATACTTTTTCAGATGTGTGCCCCTCTTAAGGTCAACCTAAGATCATTTTATTATCTAAAAAATTAACAAAACCCTATATATACAAGTTTAATCCACCTCTATTCAATATATGTAAAATAGATGCAAAATCTATTCAAGCCTAAGACAAATTTGTGAAAAATTAAGGTACAATATCCTTATTCTACCCTATTTTATGTATACTACCATCTAAAATATATCTAAGTATAGTTTTCAAGCATTCAAAATCTCAATCACTTTCAAGGCATCTAAGGCAACTCTCATTCTAGAATTCACTTGCATATACATCAAGCACTAGGTGGAAGAACTACGTCAGACTTGATCACTCTTTGGAGTATTGGTATGTAGGAAAATATATACATAATGGGGTGTTAAATATGTCTAATCCATCCTAATAACACACTCAAACCTTCTTCATACCACACTTTTAAAGATAACTAGGGTTTTCCACATAAAATCAAGTTTTTCAAGTACAATACACAACTGTAGGCTTCAATGTCAGAGGAATATAACACACAAACATAGAAATAGGTGCTCCTATAAAATATAAATAGTCCCACAAAGAGGACATTAGCACCACATATTGGATGCTACACATGGATGGTATTACTATCTAAACTAAGTTCTACTAACTAATAAATAGACAAATATCAGAAACCTACTTGCAACACTTAATAGACTCATCCACTACTAGCATCCTATCATAAAAATATAAAGGATACACATCCCATACATAATATTATTAGCATGTATCACACTATAATGCCACTTAAACCACTTATCACATTTTTCTATTAGGATAATGTGTATGACAACCCAAATTTACATGTGCTCTTCATATGAGAATATATAGATAACCATCTTATTCATAGTGTCATGGTTGATAATGGGTCAAGAATAAGTATGTGAACCATGACACTCTTACAACACTTGGTATACATAGATTAGGATTTATTCCCTACAAATATATTTATTATTGGTTTAAATTACCACATTTAGAGATCTATCAAGGATATAATACTTCCATTATAGGTGGGACTAAAAAACATCACTATGTAGTCTCTAATAGTACCTAATGCAAGTGTATTTAACATATTATTGGGTAGGTCATGGTTAAAATAACTAAGAGACATCCTATCTAAAATACACTAATGCTTCTAGTATATACATTCTAACTAGGTGGTTAAGATTGAGGGTGTCCCATAAGAGTATCCTATTTCCATCTCATAGGTAGTTCTAGCACAAATTCTAGTCAGACTTCCAATACTGAAACTAGTTATAGTTCTAGTTCTACTACCAGATATTACATGTCTATTTATTATAGTAAAGAGTATAAATCCTATGCATACATCACAATGTTCATCAAAGTCTTTAGATCAAGCTAGGTCTACTTCTATTGGGTCTATAAGCATGCGTACTCTCCCTCAAAGACCATTATGAGAGAGACCATTGCATCAAATATATGTCACATATTATAGAGGACCTTAAACTATATATTTTACATTGAGATAAATTATATTGGGTTCTAAGTTTTCTCAACATAGGTCACCTATAGCTTTTACATCTACCAGATGGGACCCTAAGACCCATATAGTTCAAAGGGCATCACAGTCAATGCCACAACATCATAACATCACTACTCAGGTAGCTTCATGTTTAAATTCTACACCACACAAGTTCATGGGCTCATAACCACCCTTTCACATTGCATACATGATAACTATTCCACTCTTCAACACAAGTCATGGTAATGGTGAGTTTTCAATGAGATTTATTGGTTATTATAGTTTCTACCCTTGTACATACTTCTGTCTCTCTCTCTCTCCCTCCTTGTACATAGTTATTTTTCATATTCTTGTACATAGATTATACTCATAAAATAAAAAAATAATATAATATGTTGAAATACAAAAACATTCAAATATTTCAAAAATCCAATTTTTTTATTGATTATATGCATTACTTTGTTTACTTTTATACTAATTTCCAAATATTTCATATTTCTAGTTATTCTAGTGTAGTTGGTTTTATCATACACATATTCTTGACTTGTTCTTGTTGAGTTATTGCATATTCTAGATAAGACTCTAGTACACTACATTGATCTAGACCAACTATCATCTACCCATTAGGGGAATTTACATCGATCCAATTTTATACATTACTATATCTACCTACTTGGGGGCATCTCCTACACAGTGGCTATAACAAAGTTTTATATTTACATACTATACATTCCAATTACACATTTATTTATCTTGATATTGATAATTTCTAGTCATTTCTCAAATTGTTTTCCACCTATCACTAGTTAGATTTAATATATATGTACCTTGGCATCTACATAGGCTTGTATTACACAATTATGCATGCTTTCATTTCTAGTTCCTAGATTAGACTTGATTGTGTTAATATGATTATTATATCTTTGAGGGTATTTGCATATGCCATTATTACTTGGATTATATGTCACTTCTCTATTTGTAGCCTTGGACATATGCCCATGTCCCTTGTGTGTTCTCTTTCATGTTTCTATATGTGGACATTTGAACATGTCCTTCTCTATGGATCTATGCCAAATTAGTTATTATTTGTATATGTGGACATTTGAACATGTCATTTTATATCTTCATTCTAAGATTTAGTTGCATGTGCCCATGTCCTTTTTATTTTAGTCCCTTGGCCTACTTTCTATGTGCCTCAAGTGCTTTTATGTTTGCTTCTTTTGTATGCATCTACACCATGACATTTATAGTTACTTGTTACACACACACCAATTTTTGATGCCATTAGGGACCTCAAACATCTACCCTACCTACTTAGGAGCCTTGATGGATATCATTCCCTATCCCCCTAGGTAGTTACTTATATTTTATTGATGTTACACATTACTTACATCTATCTTGAAACTCTTGTGTAATGCTATATTATAACATACATCTTACATTTCCTAATATTGTCTAAATAAATTTACATTTTGATGTTATATTTTATATTTTATTGGGATATCATGCACACACTTCAAATAACACATTTTGTAGAGATACTTCTTTAGAATGTATTTTTTACATAGGTTTTAAAACTACCCTCAAAAGAGGGGGCATTTATAGGGGTTATCACAGAGATCAAGCTCCTATTTTTATTTTTAGAGATACATTCCAATGCATATGCTCAGTTTTAAATATCAAACTCAGAGTAGACACATAAAATAATAGAGTTTCAATAGTTAGTCCATACCACACAAAGATCAGACTAGGTAGTCATTAGTGCATAGTTTGGGACACTATTGCCACATGGCACTATTGTCCACTATAGGATGTTACTCTCTAGTAGCTCCAACTTCAAGATAGTCCAAATCATTTAGACTAGTACATAAGGTAAAATATATATTTTCATAGATATAGTCATAGGTTTGGTATTTATGTTTACATTTATCTTAGATTCAACCATTTTAATTCAAATTCATACCAGTTACTTAGATTTGGGGGAATCATGCACAACATGATCACCCATATACTCATATTAGTTACATAGATTAAAATATTACATACTTGATTCAAATTTATTATACTCAAATACCATATTTGGGGTATGTGTGTGCTACATAGTTTTCATATACTCAACTTTAGATAAGTTGATCAGATGGAATGGAAAATTCCATGCCATTCTCTATGTTGTATACACTTCCTATCACATTATAGGTTATCACTAGATTCATGCCTTACTACATCTATAGTGGATAACATTATTAAATGGCCCATAGCCTCTTAATATACTTGAGTGGTCATGGAGCCAAATATATAGTTATATTATGTAGTTATAATTTTCACAATACAATTATAAATGCATCTAATTAACATAGGGCGTAACGATCTAGTCATGGCCTACTTGAGTTTTTAATCCACACACATGAGAGGTTTTGAAACACTTACAAGCTTATTCAATCTGTTAATAGATATTAGGATCCACCAAGTAGGGGTGGGCAATGATGGAGTCAAAACTAAATTGAGTTCTTGATCCACCCATATGAGGATTGAGCAAGCCATCAACTCAGTTCAGATTATTTAATTATATGATCACTATGCACTTTCACACATGAAAGTTATCATCAGGTTCGCATACCCAATGATTTGTATTCATTCCTTTTCTCTATTTTTACTCAATTATTTCATTTTATCATAGTCTTTTGATTTTGATTATCTCATTAGTAAGGACTATTTTTTGCATGTTTCATTGCAAGAAGTTATCTTGGATCATGTTTCATATATGCAAACCCATATTTTCATATTCAAACTAAACTACATAGGCTTCACTTCCAAAATAAGTCTAGGTATGTTTTTTTTCATTTATACTAGTCATTTCACTTTGTTTCATTAATATCATAAATGGGGAGAAAATGAAATCACCTAAAAGTGGTAATTAGATGCTAAGAGTGTCACTTGAGTCATCCAATCCCTAGGCTTTCCATAAAAATATTATAAAGCCATAGACTTATATTTCCGACCATTCAACAGACATTGTACACTTATAACCAGTCAAGACATAATCCCTAAACTGTCACCTCTAACTCCAATCCAACTTTCCTAGAAGTTTAACAAAAGGACATTAGCACCACATTTAGGACACTACAACCACATCGTACTAGTGTCCCCAGCTAGGCATTATTGTACTTAGCCCTTAATCTTCCTAACAAATAATTTTTGAAATATGTGTCTATCTTAATATTGACTTAAGATCATTTTATTATCTACACAAGCAAAATAACCCTATATATACAAGTCAAATCCACCTCTATTAACTAGATTAAAAATAGATAAATTTTTAATCAATTAAAAAAAAAGTTGTAAAAAATCAAGGTACATTTTCCCCATTCTACCCTAATTTCGATATACTACCATTTATAACATCCCTAAGTCTAGTTTTCAATCATTTAAAATCTCAAGCATATTCAATGCATCTAATGTCACTCTCATTCTAGCATTCATTGGCACACACATCAAGAATTAGGTGGGAAAACTACATTGGACTTGATCCCTATTTAGAGTATTGGTATGTAGGCAACTCTCTACACATTGGGGTGTTAAGGATGTCAAATCTATCTTATTAACACACTCAAATTCTTGCTCATATCATACTTGCAAAGAGAACTAGGGTTTGCACAAAAAATCAAGATTTTTATGTGTAGTACATAACTACATGCTTTAGTTTTAGAGGAACAAAACACATAGACATAAGCCTAGGCCTAGGTACTTCATGAAAATAGGAATAATCTTATGAAGAGGACACTATCACCACATGTTGGAAACTATACAAATGGAACTAATGTACAAACTAGGTGCTATTATTTAATGAATATATGAATATCAAAATCCTGCTTGTGACATTTAGAGCTACTAAGATCTCCAATTCTAGAACCTAGATAATCCATGATAGTCTATTTTTAGGCAAGTCTATATTTCTCCATATTTATTACTATTATTAAAAAATCAATCAAGTTCAAATTATTTACAAATTAATAAGTTAATTATTACAATTATTTAACTAATTTAGAAATCTAATACCTTTAACCAAACATAGGTAATTACTTATGTAAAACCCTAAATGGTTAAATGATTTCATGAACTTGATGTGAATCAAACACGTTGGAAATTATTTAACTAATTTAAACATCTCAACCCTTTAATGAAACATAGGTAATTACTTATGTAAAATCCTAAAAGGTTAAATCAATAGTATAAGTTTACTACTAAGGAACATTAATCTACTAAGAGTTTTATAAGTTATTTTTTGGAATAATTCATTTCCCATATACAAAGGTGGTTGTGATTCTTGTGTTTATTAAGAAAACATAAGTTATAGGATCTCAAATTATAAGTATGCTTGATTTGATATGAGATGTATTTTTTTTAATATTGTTTACTCAAGTGTTTTGTGGATATAACATCTAAGCCTTAATACTCTCAAATAATTTTTATATTTGCTTGAGTAGAGTACATTTCCAATTTATTTATTTATGTCCTAAATGAAAGATCTAAGTTAAATTGAGATTGCATGTCACATGAATTAAAAAATCTATGATGTTTCCTATATTTTATCTATTTTCTGATAAGATTTAGGACTTTGATTGATTTTTTTATTAATTATGAGCTTTCCATGTATATTTTTTTTCCTTATATTAAAGTATATTTATCTCACTATATGGTTGATCATATAGATACCCTTGTGTTTTAACTATCTAGGACTTAGTGAATGTAAATCCTAGGTTTTTAAAGGGATGAGTATATAAATAACATATAATGAAAATAATAAATAATTGATTTGACAATCCTTTCACAAAATAGTGAAGATGTGATAGAAAGTGTACTTATCTAGATCAAAAAAAGTATTTTTATGACTCATGAGGAGGAAACATGATTTAAATTAGTCAGACATCATTCCATGACTATAGTTGAAATTAAGCTTTAAATAGTAATTCCCTTATGATGAAAATAGTACGATATGGCACTAATGTCCAACTATGGTGATAGTCTCCTTCTTGGAGGAGTTGTCTAAAACTTTTAAGGAAGTTACAAGAGAGTTTAAGGGATATGTAGGTGATTATGTGACTTATGTAAGTTCTAATGTATCATTATTTTACCTGAATATCTTCTAAAACCCTAATTAATTCTTCACACATGAAATAAAATCTAGATTAAATGTAAAAATAAAGGGAAAATATGGGTTGTGGGATATTACAATTGCATAGAGTAGAACATTATCCTAGCCACTACCTTCATTAACCCCAATGATATGGGTTGTAAATCGATGTAGTTATCCCTTAGGTAATGTGCATAATAAATGCACATATTATGATATAATGACATTTTCTAAGGTTGTTCTTTAATCAAGCATGCAAATATAGATGTGATAGTTGAGTAATATGCACTGTATTGAGTTGTGCTATTGACTAATTTTATGTAAATATGTACAAAAATAGTAATTGATAGATGTAAAGTACTTTGTGTGGCTCTTTATATAGAAATAAATTGTATTTGAATGTAAGACCTTATTCAATTTCCAACAAGACATAAAAGAGGGATAAAAAACATAAGATAAGGTTCAATGTAGGGTTAAGAATGAAAATATGAGAGAAAATGATTGTTAGACACTAGAACCATAACTAGAGACTAGTGCCACATTAAACTATTGTCCAGATAAGGGTACTAGTGTCTTGAGGCATAAAAATAGAGACAATATTGGATAAGATAGGCTAAGGACCCTATGACTAGGAGGAGATGACTCATGACCATTAGGGGTGCAAAAAATAGGGAAAATAAGACATAAAAAAGAGCAAAAGACCTAAAATGACCATGTGAATAAGGGTTATGTTGATAAATAAGACCTTCATGTGAGAGAGAAAAAAACATATTACTTGTGGTTTCTTGACCAAATTAGAGTGTATATATTTCCCCCTTTTTATTCTAGTAGTGAAATGAAATGAAAGTACTAGAGTATAGTAAAAAGAGGAATGCATACCTATGATTACTTGTGTGGACGTGCTCTGGAGCTGGTCCACTTCCTAGACAAATAAGTGGAAAAGTGCTAGAGTGAAGTATGTGAAGAGGAAATACATAATGTGGGTGTCCTCTGTATTGAATCTAAATAGTGAAATGAATCATGAGAAAGAAAATCATGTTTTTCCCCCACCCTAATATCTAGACTGAATCTAAGTATGTAAATTAAATATGTGGAGAAACTAGGTCTACTTCCCCCCACTCTGATATGTGTACTAAATTTGACTATGTAAATTAGATATGTGGATAGATAAGCTATACTTTCCCACACTCTAATATGTGTACTAAATTTGTGTATGTAAAATGAAACTAGAGGTTAAAAATATCACTTGGCCTACATAATTTGGGTGTAGTGGAAGGATATGGATCAACTACTGCAGACATCATGTGACCCAAATTGGTGAAAACCTGGTGGCATCCTAGTGACATACTGGTGATGATCTGAGTGTAACCTATAAATCTAAAAATAGAGATCAAGGACATGTACATTTCATCATGCCCCTAATCCTAATATCTAAGTAATGTAACTACATATCTAAATATCTATATATCTAAGTCAAACTATGTATCTAAGATAGACTATATATCTAATTCAAACTATATATTTGAGTCAAATTATATATCTAAATCAATTATATACCTGAGTTAAATTATATATCTAAGTCATGCCATATATTTGAGTAAACTTATGTGTTTGAATATGTATATTTGAGTAAAAGTGTATGTTTGTATATGTATACTTGAGTAAACTTATATGTCTAAATATTTGTATCTAAGTAAATTTATGTGTGTGAATATGTATATATGAGTAAAAATGTGTGTATGAATATTTGTATCTAATTAAACCTGTGTGTTTAAATATATGTAGCTAATTAAACCTATGTGTTTAAATATGTATATTTGAGTAAACCTATGTGTTTGAATGCATCTATTTGAGTAAACATATGTGTCTAAATATGCATATCTAAGTAAACATGTGTGTATGAATATTTTTATCTAAGTAAACTTGTGTGTCTAAATATATGTATACTAAACCAATATGTGTTTATATGCCCCCTTTTAGTGAGAGAGCTGAGAATGAGGTAAGGGTATCTAACCAAAATTGGTTATGACTGATATGATGGTGATAGTTAGCTAGGGTGATGTTTTTTTAGGTTTGAATATTTTTTCAATTGTGATAGAGTCAATTTTTGAAATTAGTAATGGGATAGACCTTTGGTCTATATTGATTTTGTTAAGGGAATATAAGTTTTGTCATTTTTTAGAGTTGAATGTCATTAAGATACTAGTCAAACTAATATAGGGTGAGGTATGTTGAGGTCAACTCCCATGCACAAGAAATGGATCATAAATCAAAGTTAAGTTTCTCTAGATATCATGTTTGAGATAAGTTGGTATTAGTTGGTGAAATTGGTATGCAAGGTCAACCTTAGCAAGGTTGTATTTTAAAAATATGACTTAAATAGGTTGGTTGATTAATTTGATAACACATTTGAATAATTTGACTTGATAGTGATTGTTTTCTTTGAGCTAGAGAGTATGTCAAGGACATGAGCAATGACTTTGACCTCTTATGATGAGGTAAAGGAACTTATCCAAGATGGGGAGGAGGTTACCCTAGTAAGGAGCCTATTATTTTTCCTATTTTTGACACATATAATACATTTTCATTATTTTTATTATAAATCTGGTAGTTTAGGGTCATTTTTAGAAATGTGGTGCTATTGTCTTGATAATGGGATTAGTGTCCAAGATACTGTGCTAGTGTCCTAGGTATGACATTATTATCCAACATTACTATTCCATATATAGTGCTAGTGTCCACTAATACTAATTTATGATGATTTTATTACTAAATTGTGTTTAGTGACTATTTTTTGTCTATTTAAATGATATTATGTGATGTTAATGTTAGATTTGGTTGTATTTTGAAGGTGGATGTGTGCATGAGAGGGTTCCATAGTGGCTAGATGATGAAGACACTATTGGGATTACCCATGATAAATGTAGAGATAGCCATGGTAGAGAGATCCAATCTTGGTCATGTGGCATATTTAGATTTAATGCTTGAGGACAAACACATGATGACAAATTTGCATGAGAGGTGGGATGTAGATACCTGCACATTTTGGCTACCTAATTGGGATATGACTATCACCTTAAAGTATGTGTATATGATTCTATTTTACCAATTGCTAGGTAGAGAGAATTAATATAAGAGGATATTGGTCTTAACATCAATCTGAGAGGTATTTTTTTTGATGTCTATAGGGAATCATCAAGTATGGAGCCATAATGATGTATTATTGTCACTAATTGTCATAGCAAATGTTCTATAGTTATAAAATTTATTAGTGATTATGTTGGATTCATTTATGGTCATAGATGGGAGTGGGACATCTATATCATATAGGATGGATGAGATAGTACATGACATATAGGAGCACATCATTGTGTCCTCATGGGGTCACACTATGCTAACCCATTTATATCAAGATTTATACCACTTTACTCTAGATATGTGTGTAGCAGGTATTGGGTCATCCACACTATTACATTATTGGGTGTATTAGCATATATTAGTGATTAGACTAGTACTATGTTGATTAGATGATTGGGATCACCCTCAAACATTTTCAAAGAGGTGGATTTGTATGACCCACATTCCCAAGAGGAGCATGATGTAGTGTTGGTATGTACTTGATAGGTTGATGTCTAAAGACATTATCTAGAGGCCCTATAGGGGCAATGAGGGATGCCTAGTGATGATGTTCAACTAAGACATGTGTGAGTGAGTTGATGGATACATGAACATTCAGTCAATTTAGTTAAGAGGTTCAAATATGAGTGAGTGATGAAATAGTTTGGTGTTATGAAGGATGTGACACTAGTACCATTGGTGTGGTTGAGGATTTCTTGGGCTCTAGTGAGGCTAGGTAGTAGGCCTAGACCATTATTTATAGATTTAACTCTGATTCCATTAATAGAGTGGCATCTAATTATTGATCTACTAGATGTGGCTGATGTAGGAGCTATGGATACCTATGTATCCTAGTGGAGGTAATATAGAAGGGCACTTATGTTCTTGAGAGGTGGGATTATTATGGAGGATATGCTAGATGTGATGCCTCTTAGGGGTGTTGATGGTAAGTTTCTATTGTATTTTTTTATATTTTACTTACTTTGTTATATATTTACTTAATTAGGTATCTGATACATTGGGTTGGAATGTGTAGGTTTAGGAAATGATGATTATTGGGAGACTACCATTGAGTTTATGCTATGAGTACTGACATGACATATTTTTGATGATGTTATGGATGATGGATTAGTGGAGAGGGCCATAGATGTTTCTAGTGTTTAAGCTCATTTTTTTATTGAGAAAACATAGCTAATGGATCATATAAGAGAGCAACTACTAATAAGTATGAGGCACATGTAGATTTATAGAGATGGACTATGCCCATACCTAATTCTCTGGGTGGGGTAGGCAGATAGATAATGGATGAATATATATGTATACAATGAGAAAATGTAGAGTGTTTGATTGATTTGGGTGTGTTATAAGAGAGAGATAATAGAGATAGGCCTCAATCAAGGTCACAAAAGGATAGGGGTCTCCAGTTCCAGTATGGATGTATCAGAGAGTGAGAGTGAGGGGTTTGGTCTTAGTGGCCAAGTATAAATTATTAAGTGATTTACATTATTTGTAATGAAACTATGTTCTAAGTTATATATATGGATTTTTGTTGTTATATGGGCACTATGTATATTGATATCTTAATTTTTTACATTATGTATTTTTACGTGTTTTATTGTTTTCATTACGTTAAATGGTGATATCAGAACATGGTATGGATATAAGTAATGGAAAATAATTTTTTATTTATTTATAAATATTTAATAGACATGTATAGTGGACTAGGATTATTAGTTATTAGTATGGGTTTTATAGGGGTCTCATAGGATATCTACAAATGGATCATGTAACTACATTATGCACTATTTGAACCTAGATGGCATGACGAACTAATGACTGTACTGCTCATGCTGTGTTGATATAAAAATAGACTCTAGAAGTGATAATACATGTGGTATAATGTTAGTATCTAGATATATAGAATATATATCAAATATCTTGATTGGTTTTCATACTAAACCTATGTTCTGATCTCTATAAAATATCTTGAATGGCTACTAAATTATGTTTTGATTTTTTGATCTCTTCAAAAAATCTTGATTGGTGGTCAAACTGAAATTATGCTCTAATATATATTATTATTTGCAAATATCTTAATCAAAGTGTGAACTAAGACTATGATATGATCTCTTTGATTGTTTAAAATATATTAATCAATGTATGAATGGAAACTATGTTATGATCTTTATGATTTTAACTAAATATCTTATTTGGTGTACGAATGGAGACTATGCTCTAATTTATGTGATTTTTTCCAAATATATTAATTGGTGAATGAACTTAGACCATGCTATGATCTTTGTGAACTAGCTACCATCCCTATTAAATTTATGGTGCATGAGATATCTCATAAATAGGTGCCCTAGAAACCACATGGATCATATGATGAGTAAGCAATGTATCCTTAAAGGGAAAATTCTTGGATAAATAAATTATATAGGAGTGTGATCTAGAATATTATGGAGACTAAGATCTTAGTGTCCCCTGTGTGAATGTTATAATTCCTCTATCGACATACTGGTTAATTTGATCTCATAGTGCATAATAAGTGTTATTTGTGTGTCAATTTATCTTATGAAAAATGAAATATGACTTATTTTTTCATGTTCATGTGGTGTGATATATGGTGATGAGTATAATATCATCTCCTTATCTAATAATGTATATAAGATATCATGATGCCTATCTCTATCTAAAAATTGTATAACCCTTATATTTGTGTCCTATTCTCTTCTCACTGTAGGAGGTGTAATGTGAAGTGGATATTTTACCTTACTAAGTATATTAGTTAGTTTTTTATATTCCACTTATTTAATTATAATAAGTGGATTATGTTCTTGTACCATGTTAGATGACTGTGGCTCTAGGAACCTACATCCAAATCAGCATCTAAATGTGTAATAAAGAGTCTAAATTTTGTCTCTAATGATATATATGTGTTATATAGATGTCATAATGATTTGGATGTTTGATATAATAATTTACACTTAAGATAAAAAATGAGGCCTTTGTTAAATATGTATTGTACCTCTAAATTTATCAGCTGGTAAATCAACTAATGCATACATGACTTGAATCTTGGAATGTATGTAGCAATTAGTTCTATCTCAACTTGGTGTATTGAAGCTAACCTCTCATATGTGAATCAAGGTCCCTTATTATATATGTAGTGCCTAAGAAAGACTACTTATAACTCACCATATGTATATAGTGACTCACTAGGGAGTACATGATGATACCAATATAGTGACTCACCTTCTAGGTACTTTATAAATAACTATAGTAGAGTAAAATATTGGTGACACATGCCATGGATTTCCCATAAGCCTAAAGGTGTATGTATGGGTCTATATGCCCATAGAATTTTGTTAGCACTAGCATCTAAAATTTAGGTGGTAGCATTGTAGTGATTATTCTATGTAGAATAGGATTGTCATGGATAACATTACAATTGGACCAAGAATGGCATGCTTTACTCTCCAATGTGAGATGGTGTACTTATTTTTGTAAATAACCCATTGGCATGAATCAAGGATATTACCTCTTGTGAAGGTATATTATTATCATCAATGGGTTAAGTTAGCTCTTAAGTTTTTGTATTTAACTTATCCATTCATATATTTCATTAGGAACATTTTTTAGGGAGGATTGGTTTATTATTTGTACCCTTTAGAGGGTTTAAAGCTTGGACTTCATTAGGGGGAAATGATCTATCACAGTCATGTAGGTTAGTTTTAGAAATGGGTTCTACTATAGCAAAGGGGGTTGAGGGAGATTCATTGGTATCTTTATTTTATTAATTTACAAATAAGTATCACATGGTAATGAATAGAAGGTTATTTATTATCATGTTAATGTAATATATCTAAACTATGAACATAATAATAAGTACATGTGTGTTTTTTATTATTTAAACTAGAATTATTTTGGACATGAGAAGTAGGTAAAGTAGGGGGAAAACTAATAGGTGTAGACTCAATGTCTTCTTCACCATAACATATTAATCATCATTATTCCAAGGTTCATCAAAATTAGAGTTTAATTCACTTGTATAATTCATAATGTATTAAGTATCATTTGCATGCTCACTGAGAGAAAGAGTAGGAAAAGATTTTAACTTTTTAATACTATGTAATATATCATCATGTCTAGGTGTAATGAAATGCATTTATTCACTATATGTATGTGGAGTGTATTAATTATTATTACTTTCAATCTTGGATTCAAATATAGAATATGTATCAATCATGTTTTCATTTGGCATATTATGACATGTCTTAGAAGAGTTAGAGACATTTATATAATCAATATTTTGCAAAGAATCATTGTATTGAGTTTAGAATGTAAAAGAAGGTGATAAAATATAATTTTATACTTTATTTTGTGTATTGGTAAAAGGTGTAATATTATTTGTACATGATTTTTCAAATTTTACTAAGAAGGGTAAAAAAGATGCATTGCTCTTTTTTATGTTACTTGAATCAAGCAAAAGTTGATTTAATGTATTGCACTTAATTTGAATAAGGAGGTAGATAAATTAGTTGAAGATCTAGGATCACATTGGAATAAAACACTACCAACATGAGGTTCTTTTGTAAGTATATCATTAGTTTGATTTTGAGGTCTAGGAGAAGAGGGAGAGGAAAGATAAGAAGATGCCTCTAGTAGATCTTCATCAACACTTTCATTATAATGTTAATATTAATCCTCATATAAATCATTAAAAATAGTCATAATAATCATAATTATAAATGAAAACATTATCATGTTCCAATGTGCAATATTGAAGATTTGTCCATTCATTATTATAATTATGAGAAAAATTCAAAAATTTATCAACTAGGTGAGGGGTAAGAGGCTTCTTAGATGTCATTTTAAATTTCCCAAATAAGATAATGTAAATAATGAATAAAAATAATATAATAGGTATAATTTAATCTAAAATAAGTATATGTGCAACTGTGTAAAAAATTCAACCCAATGTGTATAAGAAATAATGATTCTACTTGAAACCCTAATTGTTAGTATTTAGATGTATAGGGACCTAGTATGTGGATATAGGGTTTGATGAGGGTGGTTTGGAAAAAATTAAATTATAATAAATTAATTAAAACCTAATATAGGATTCATTTTAATGAGATAGGTTGTGTCAAAAATTAGGAAAAAATAGAAGTTTATAACCCTAATTTAGTGCACAAAAATTGAATAAGGTAAACTGTAGGCTAAACTAGTGTTTTAAACAATATTAGAAGTAATATAAGTCCACCAAATATTTTAAATATTTATAACTTAGTGGATGTAAATCCTAGGTTATTAAAGGGTTGAGTATAGTAATAACCTGGAATGAAAATATGAAATAATTGATTTGACAAGCCTTTCCTAAAAAAACAAATATGTGAAGAAAGTGTACTTATCTAGTGCAAAACAAGTTTTTTTTTGACTTAGGAGGTTGATGATGGATTTAAAATCAATCAGACATCCTTCATTCTATGAATATAGTTGAAATTAGGCTTTATAAAGTAGTGCCCTTATGAGGATGGTAGTGCCATGTGGTGCTAGTGTCCAATTATGGCTCCAGTGTCCTTCTTGGAGGAACTATCCGATACTTTAAAAAAAGCTACGATTGAGTTTGAGTGACTTTTATTTGATTATGTAACTTATAGAAGTTTTCCTATATAATTTTATTACCTAAATATCCTTTATAACCATAAAAAATACCTATACAAATGAAACAATAACTAGATCAAATTTAAAAGAAAGGAAAAAATTATGTTTTGGGATATTAAAATTGTATGAAGTAAAACCCCTATTGTCCTAGACAATATCTATGTTAACCCCAATGATATGGGTCTCATATCACATGTATTTTTCCATTACAAAATGTACATAGTATGTTAAAATGACTTTCACTTAGGCCCTTATTTAATCAAACATGCAAGTCTAGATGTGATAGTAGAGTAATATGTAATGTATTTAGCTATAATATTGAATTATTTTATGTAGTTATGTGACAAAATAGTAAGTGATAAATGTAAAATTCTTCATGTGGATCTTTATATATAAGGAAATTTGATTTGAATGTAAGACCTTGTGTGCTAGATAAAAATATGTAAAATAGGAATAAAAGCATAAGATAAGGCTCAAGGTAGGTTTAAGACTCAAAACATAAGGAAAAATAACCACTAGACACTAACACCATAATTAGATAGTAGTGCCACATAGTGATACTATCCAAATAAGGGAGTTAGTGTCTTTAGGCCTAAAAATAGAGTGAAGACCAGATATGATAGGCTAGGGTCCCCTTATTAGTAGGAGGAGATGACTCATGACCATTGGGGTACAATAAATAAGGAAAAAAAGACATAAGAAAGATCAAAAGACCTAAAATGACCACTTAAACAAGGGATATATTCATCACTAAAACATTCATGTGAAAGAGAAACAAATACTTGTGGTTGGTTAACTAAATTAGGGTGTATACACTTTGCATAATAGTTAATGTATGACCATTGTGAATTGGAAGTTAGTAAATATAAGTGAATCTTATTTTTGGTATTGATTCAGTTGATATTATTGAATTAAAGTCTTTTATTTATGAAACAAAATGTCAATACATAGTGTTTTGGAAAATTGATAATCATTAAATTTATGGACACAAATATCTACGTAACCATTTATTGATGCACATAATTATCTACATTGAAATAATTATTTGTTCTATGACAAGTCTATTAGAAGCATATATAAGTATATTTCATTGATAGTTGAGAGTTATAATATAAAGTCTATTAAAAATATAAATGTATTTATCAATGTTCAAGAAATTGAATCCTTTCTTAGTTTCATAAATTGAAGTGTTTAATATAATTTTTGTGGGCCTTTAAGTTAATTAATATATTTTGGAATAGTGGTAAGAATTATTGAGGAATAAGGCATTATAGTGAGGCTAAATATATTAAGTTTCTTACCTCATCAAGTATCCTTCAATTTATTTTATATTTAGAATCTATTAAAATAAATGTTCTTAAAGTTCACTCTATCTTATTATAGTTTATTTTGATGAATATCTTAAGCTAACTTAACATGGAATTAGGATTATTCTTGGATATCTACATATTTAGATTCCTTAATTAGCTACTACTTTTGATGCAATGATAAGGAGGTCCCTATAGTAATTATAAAATAATATACACTAATCCCCTTGTGTTTCTTATGTTATCAAATTGAAAAGGATTAATATTGTTATCAACATTATTTAATTGCATTTTTATGGTAGTAATTTATTAGAGTATCTTCAATATTTTGTTATTAAATTTTACTACCATTATCAAGGATGCTTTACTATAAAATATTCTTGGATTATAAGCCTAGTGTATTACATGTTGATTTATAATTGATCTAAGTCAATATTTATTATAATTTAAAGCAAGTCATTTTTATATCCTCCAGGAGATTTGTTAAGTTATGTTTTTTGGAGTTTAATTCCTCCTTAGTATTTACATCTATCAAAATTATCTCTTCATATGTGAATTGATATCATTAGAATATGAATTTTATATGGTTATGGTTATTGAAGATAATATTTATGTGTTTCGTAATAATTATACTTTTTATTTAAGAAGGAATCACCTAGGAATATATAAATATTGCCCTGATGTATTAAGAAGTTATTGATATTGATATGAGTGCCCTAGTGGCTTGTTCCCATTTATATATTAAGATATGAACCTTAGATGCATTATTAAATTTCATGTGGATTTATAATCTCTTAAATTATTATCAAAATTGAGATATGAGGACAATTATTTGATATTGTGTTATGAGAAAGTTTTAAGAGACTGAGCTAGGTTGTGTAAAACATGATACATAACATATTTTTAATAAATTTATATGCATATGATAAATTAGATAAATAAAATTGTGGTGTGGTAAAAACAATAAATTAGAAGTCTCATAAAAATATAAGTGAAGGAAAACTTACTATTTATATCATTGATCTTCTATAACCTCTTAAGGGAAAAATAAATTATTATTAGCATTGTGTGTAGTATTGGTTTTCAATTATTTAGCTCTATAATAAATCAAGCCTATCTTCTCACCTTGAGGAAACATGACTTATTTATAATATTAACACAATTAAATCCCTAAATTCTATGATTCATAGTATAATTATATCAGTGAAGTTATTAAAGTGTTATTATTTCCTTTCTTGATTTATTTTCTTAAGGTCTATGTGAGATCCTCTTGATTCACCCTCATATCATTTATGGATACAACTAAGATTGCCTTAGGCATGGATAAAAATCTTTGGGATGAGATAAATAAAACACTAATGTGGGTAAACATATTTTTTGAAAGCTTTATTTTATATATTATTTTTTATCTTTGGATGTATAACCATTTTAATAGAAGATTGAGTACTTAGTGGCACGATCTTGATTGGGCCCCTTGTGATCCATGGATTTTAATTTCATTTTCTATTCATTTGCTATTTTATTATCACTAATTTAAATTTTGACCACCTTGTAGTATGGATCCCTAAGTATTTGTTGTATATCTTGTGTTTTAATCTATTATACACTATAATTTACCACGTGACACTAGCATTAAAACTATTATTTGAAGGTGATGGTAGTGTCCATCATTGTACTTTTCTATTTTTATATAATTTTCATATTGTGACCATTTGTGAGGGCCAATATGTTTATTGTATTTTTATATTTTTCATGCTTCTAGGTATTAATTCTAAATTTAAAGGTTCACTATATATATATATATATATATATATATATATATATATAAGGCATAGTTTTTAATTACCATGTAAGCCTCTAATTTAACACATACATTTTTTATTCAAATTATATTGAGTTACACCTTAAATTTATTTGAACAATTTTTAAGTTTGAACTATTAAAAAAGGTCACATTTCACTTAAATTACTTGTACCAAGGTTCAAAATAGGGGAAAGAGAATATAGTTTCAAAATAACCATTACACACACATCTAAGAGGGAGAAATACATGTGAATCTAAGGCCCTTATTGAATTATATTGATATGTACAAAAAATTAAATAATAATAGGGCTGATAGGGTTATCTAAAATCAAGTGCTTAGCCATTTTTATTAATTCATAGGTGTAAAAATACAAAAAACTAGGGTTCGAACCATATATAGTCATATATAGCATATGCATTGATCTAGACATATAAACATAAAGGCAAAACACCCTAATAGACATAGGTGGTCACTTATGAATAAAAACATATTCTAAATTAGACATAATCATCAAACCATGGATATAATAATTTATTATAGTGTCCATATGTCAATGGTAGTGTCCGAGACTCTGTGAATAATATTTCTAGAATATGACGACATGATCTTGAACATCAATCTACATGTTATTACACCTATGCATCTCATATTTTTCTACATGTTTAAAAAATGTCTTAGTATTATCTCTATTTTTTTTAATTATTATAATATCAATTGGAATTGTGCTTTTTATATTTG
The DNA here is from genome assembly GCA_037957365.1 of Torreya grandis. Classification (NCBI taxonomy): domain Eukaryota; kingdom Viridiplantae; phylum Streptophyta; class Pinopsida; order Cupressales; family Taxaceae; genus Torreya; species Torreya grandis. Next base: position 1,872,753 of record JARHVA010002105.1, on the reverse strand, counting down.
GAAAATTTCTAGATTCAGTGTATTGTGTTATATGAATTAATTTAACTGTCTTACTTTAGAATAGTTTTACTCATCCATTTGAATAATAAATTATTCACTTAAACCTATTCCACTAATAAAAAGGGTTAAATATTTTTTTAACCCATAATATAAGTTTTACTCACAGTAAATGCTAACTGTATTTAGGGTTAGTCCCTTCTATTTTTTTTTTGAGATTCTTGTATTCATTTTTTAGATTTATTTTTCTGGTATGTGCATAGTATAAGTGATGCTTGTTATTTTTTAGCCTTGGACTTGTCCTCTTTATTTTTAAATTTATTTATTTAAAATATAATTATGATGTTCTTGAATAAATACCAATTTTACCATTTGTTCATGAATTTAGTATCCTTCAATGTTATAAAATGAATATGCATGAAAATATCATTCCAAATTTTGAAAATATTAATATTGCATGCATATACATTATAAAGATGAAAAAATAGTTGAGTTTACATACTAATTGTTTAATTATGATCATTTTAAAAATAAGAAATTTTTTACTTATAATTTTTTTGAAAATTTTACCAAAATGAAGATTATATTACTTCTTTAGCTCATGCAAATACACATAGTAAAAGTAAACCTCTCCTTATCCTTTTAGATTGGAAAGATGATTATGATAATAATAGTAAAATTAGTGTATATGAATGTTGTTATCATATTAAAAATAAATAAAAAATCATATTTTCCAAAGGTTCCCTTATTAAATAATTTCCCAAACCACATAACACTAATTACCTAAAAATTCACCTACTAAAAATGATAATGTTCATTTCTCATTTGGTAATGATGTATCTAAAACATAATGTAACAATTCATAATGTATTAATTTCTCCTTTTAATTCAAAAATTAAAGTGAAACTTGAATTATTTCTTCATGTGATGATGTTTCAAACAAAGACCAAAATTTTCATCCTTCTCCCTCCTTCACATTTTCTACTCAAAAACATGATTTAATTATAGATGAAGATAATGAAAGCACATGTTTTATTCCTCTTCAATGTAATGAAAATTTAATTAGTCAACATATTTACCATGATACTTATATTAAACTTATCGACATCCAAAATTACATAATTGCCTCTTTAAAATCATAATGTAAATTAAATGATCCTTTGCCCAATGTTTTTCAATAATTTAAGGATCCTACCTTAGAAGGGAATACGAGTTTTAAAAATTACATCATTATTATGTTTCATATGGATGGTAAATCAAAATATATAAGTTCATATTGAAACTCTAAAACCATTCTTTCTATTGACATTGTATCTATGCTGACTACTATAGGATATATTAAGAAGCAAATGATGATTCTTATGTTATAAGTACATTCACATGAGGATACTCTTAATGATTACATTCTATAGGATAAACCCTTACATGATATGTTTATGATCATACTTATCCTACCATTTTTTTTACTCTTATTTTAACTTAATTTGATGGTCAAGGAGACCTTGAAAATAATTTGAAATAATATGTACATTCCTTTGATCACTAGGATAAATATGGATGCTTATTATTTATGTTATTCCATATAATTCTAATACAAGAGGCTATTGATTGGTCCTATAGCCTTACAAACGGTTCCTTACCAAAATTCAATAAACTTGAAGACATATTTTTATCTAATTTACATAAACATAACCTACATAAGTTACCATTGGAAAATTTTTGAGGATTAGCACACCATGGAGTAGTTTATTCGAGTCTATGTTATCTAATTTAAGGATGCATTATATTCCTTGAAACATACACCATTAGACTTGTAATTTAAATTCATATTTATTATGGGCCTTGTTTCTCCACTTAAATAAATAACATTGTATATTAATTCTACTTCATTTGATATATTATACATGGATGTGCATAAATATTTGTGTGCACTAACAAACACCAACACTGAGTCACCTGCATCTTCACCTAAAGGAAAACATATTATAAATAATTCCTAAAAAACATGTTATTATATCTTCCTCATCTATTTTATGACCTATAAAATATATGGGATCTATGCATATATCTAAAGCTACCATCTCCTGATACTTGGGCCCTCTCATATGTAATTGGAAAACATAATATATGATACAAATCCTCCAATGTAATAATAATCTCTCCTATCAATAACTAGAAAGTATTAACATTTCACCTCTCAGTTAATGTTTTCATCAAATTAATATCATAATAGACCTACCATAATTGGCCAACCTGACCTAGCCCAAAATAATTAATAATGGTCATGTATGCATCATTTAACCCCTTATTCAATCATATAGATAAATTCATACCATTCCTAAAATCATGGATATGAATGACCTCCTATAAAAATAACTGAGTGTTAGTTGTCAATCTAATAATATATTAACAAGTAAAAATGAAAATTTTAATAATGCATAATTAGACATTAGCATTAGACACTACCATCGACTTTAGACTGAATTATAGGATACTATTATAAAAAAATGGATGATACCATTGAAAAATATATGGTACCATACCAAATCACCAATGGTAGTTATACCAATAATTTCAATTCCAAAAATGGGATATAAAGTTTAAAAAAAATAAAAAATCTAAAAAACATGAGAATGAGAAAAAAAATTGCTTACTAATTCCTCTAGATACTACCATCCCAAATCAGCCCACAAAATGTCAAATAACATTGGATGAACCACTCTCCCTCAATTAATTGTAAAATTCCAAAATCTAAAATTGAAAATGCAATATATTTATATATAGGCATTGACTTTTCAACCACCACTTGCACTTGTGAACTTTAACATGTGACTTATTGAACACTATTTATTTAAATGTAAAATCATGAGTTTTATAGAGTATATATAACTAGAACTTAAAAATAATACAAATATCATGAGAATTTTTTACAAAAATGCCTAATTATTATCCAATTATCACTAAGCTTCAAAATATGTATGCCAAATCCAATATTGCTTACAAAATATACAAAATTACTGATAATTAATTTAATAAGGCATAACATTGATACATAATGGAATACTATATAATTGATAAATATACCACCTTCTATTACCATAATTAGGAAATGGGATCATATCAGTGGATCATGTCATAAAGTCATGACTCAACACATACAAATATCACATGATTCATAGAATGTGATATAGTTTACATGACTCAAATTACACTTGGGTCATAACATTAACATTTGGAAATTATTATCATAGATTTGGGATAGATTTTTTTAGATTTGTGATAAATATTATACACATTTATAAATCATAGGTTACATTTTGGTAAATACTTCAACTTAACATATACTAGAGGTACATATGTTATGCATGTGAACAAAAAATTAAAAAATGCATATTTAGATTAATACATCATTAAAAATAAACATGAAAGGAAAAAAAATGGATTTCATTCCTTATCTCAGTTACCAAGATGCACTAATTCTTAAAAACTACCAAATTACATATTAAAATACTTACCAAGAAGCATAAATATTTTATAAAGAAGCACTGATATCTTACCGAAAAATACCATTTTGATCCTTTATGTATCTATAATAGTTGGTTCCCTTGAGTACTATGGTTCAAATTCAATTCCATTAATGTCCTACCATTAATATCCTTATTTATTTTGATATGGTTATACCACTTAACCTTGGATAGATTATCCAATCTATATTTACCCTTAAGTTGTGCAGCTAAAATTTAGTGCCCTTGACAACCTTAACACCACTCTCTTTATACTAGGATTTGGGAATATCACATCCCAACACTCATTTTAAATAATCATATACAATATGTATCCACTTGAACACTTTTGTACTTATTCATTTACCTGGATAAGAAATAGATGGGGCCTCAAGTCCCCTTCTACTTATCCATCCTCCATGGTGAGGACAACACTCCAAAGACATTACTATGTAACACATTTGCATTTGTATTATTTTAATTTGATTTTATTTTTTAGATATTTTGAATATTATTCATTTTTATTTTATATATATATACTAATTATAATATAACATGGTTTATATGTAGGACAAGAGATTAAAAGTTAAATTAGAACTATCATGAGGCCAATGTGTGTTTTTCACTCCTAGACATGAACTTCTTTTGATTTTAGTAACTTGATATATGAACTTAATAGATTAAAGGGGGATGGGGTATTTATATACCCATATTTTTTACAATCTTCATTTATATTATATTTTTTATTAGCTTCAAGTTTATATCACTTTTGACAAAAGATTAAGTACTTAATAGCACGATATTTCATGCCCCCTTGGACTCCATGGTTTTTTAACATTGTCTAATATTTTGATATTTATAATCATTATGTTTCACTTTTTCCCCCTGATAGTAGGGATCCATGAGTTTATTAATTCTATATTTTAAGATATTATAAAATAGCATTCACCTCAAGACACTAGTGTCCAAAGGTCAATAGTAGTGTCCTTCCTTATCCTTTTATTTTTTTCCATACTTTTAATCTTGTGACCATTTATGAGGGCCTATATGTTTTTTTATTATCATATTTTTCTCAACACTTGGTCCTAATTCAAATTCAAAATTTTCCTTATATATACAAATATTAGGCATAGTTCTAGTTATCAATCAAGCCTCTCAATTAGCACATACATTATTTTTTCAAAATATATTGAACTACATGTTATATTAAATTATAAAATCACCATCACACATATGCATATAGGAGATCAAACTATGTGCAAGTCTAAGTCCCTCATTGGAGTATATGGATATGTAGGTAACACTTAGCAATGATAGGGTTGCTAAGGTTATCTTGAATCAAGTGTCAACCCATTTTTATTGAGTCACATGGGATAAAATATTAAAAAACTAGGGTTTGAACCATATACATACATATATAATTTATCAATGTCTAAATCAAAGCATATGGATATAATTTTAACTTTTGGTAAAATCATGGTACTTGGAGATGTTATCAATGTCTAACTCAAAACAAAAATGTTTAAATTTGATGAAATTCCATATGATGGTAATTATTACATAATTTAATATATAATAGATGAAATAATGGTGATAATGCACATGACCTATGGAAAACTTAGGATCCATCCATAAAATATGTGAAAAATAGGGTTTATAATGACTTATATCTACTATATGTCTATCATTTTAGGACATAAATAAATAAAATTAAAGAAGATATATACCCATTGGTATAAGAATCCATTTATGGGCTCTTCATGCCTCAACTTTATGAGAACATAAGGAATAACATTGTAAATATGGGAGATTACTGGTATTATCTTGAGTGTACTTTAATTAGAATAGAGGGAACTAGGGATACTCATATTAATCTCCCTTGTTTTGTTCCTGATAAAGTTTATGAGTAGGAACTAGATTTCCATATTTATAATAGTGTGGATTAGGATATAGCTACAAAAACATAAAGGGTATTATCATAATACCCTTCTACGCATTAGCCAAATTCAATATTCATTGAGGATTAACCTCAATTCAATTGAAAAGATCATGGTTATGGGATAAGTCATCTAAAATTTAGAGATTGTGATCAAATAATAGAGTGAGGTTCTACCTTAGTGATCTCATAAAAAAGGGAGTCTACATTTTTTATGTCTATTGGAGCTACAAGTATGACCCAATTTTTATCAATGTTGTATATGATTAATATTTTTATACTAGGATTAATCAATATATAATTCATATGGTGGTAGCTTAGCCAATTCAATATGATCCTTGGATTAGAAGAGAAAAATAAAACAATATATTGTAGGAGGTAAAAAAGGTCGTGAGTCATTAATGGCCCCATCCACATTCTCAATTATCACTTGAAAATGTTCATCCTACCTCTCCAAAAAAATAAAGAGTTGGACCAAAGGAGGAAGGTCACCCTCAAATGGAAGTATATACCTAGATAAAAAATAATATCATAAAGGGATTACCAACACATCAATTGGTGGAAATAATGTAGTCTCCTACAAAAACTACAAGATCTTCATCTTCTATATGTGTAAAATTGGGAGAATTTTCATTATCACATTTTCCCCAGTTGACTACAATATAATAAATAAGTATCCTTTCATTCCTAAAGAAATATTTTTTATATATTCCATCAATAATACCATTATCAATAGCTATATCCTCTCCACTTGTGCTTCCTACAATCCCAATTGCTTGCATCTCCTATTTCTCCTACTAATTCTACTATGCTTCCACCTTCCACTACTAAAATCCCTTCATCCCCCACTCCATCCACTTAAGGGTAGGTACATATAGTTATTAATATTTAAATTTTCACTTATAAAAATAATCACATGACTCCTCTACTTTCACTTTTGAATGTAGAATTAGAAGAGAGACCGATTGAATGCCCATTTTCAAAAGGTAGTCCTCTATATGAGGAATAAGAGGAGAAAAAAGAGGAACATAAAGTAGGATAAAAATAAATGGAATTTTTAAAAGTGTTGTATAGTGATGAATAATATGAAGGTGGGTAATTAAAGAAGTGTGTTTTAAGAGAAGACACAAAGCCATAATAAGAAATAAATTTCTTTGAGGAAATTGATGAAGAGGAATATAGAGATAAAGAGATATTAAAAGAGAAAGGACGAGTGGTTAAACAATATAATTAATAAAATCCAATAATTTAGTAGTGGAATATAGATAACTAGAGTCAAAAAAATAATCCATGTTGAGAGAATCCCCTACTTTGGGATCTACTAGTGCACCTATAGCCACAATTCATAATCCTTCTTCTAAAACTATTATGTCAATACCATCTACTCTGGTATAAATGTTATCTAACAAGAAAAGTAAATATATAATTAATAATGAATAAATTTAGGCTCTAAATAAGTTAGTATATTACCTTACTTCTCCATTACATTAGTATATTCTCATGTGATTAATTTTCTATCTACTAATTTAGTTGTTACCCCACTCTCTCCCTATGATTCATTACAATAATATTATTTACATACCAAGTCATTATATCCTCATGCTTTTGTTGAGGAAGGTAATAAATAATTTTATTGATTCTTTGGATTATTTTATCCATTAAACCACTACCCCAATTATGGACAAAATCAAGGACCATAGGAACAAGTTTCAATTTGAGGATTTAGTGACTATTTCCATTTTCAGTCCCTGAGATCCACCAAAGCCATCCACCCAATTTGACTTATATATTTCCTAGTCCACTCCATCTAATTTTTTTTAATTACTATCATAAGATATTTGAGTCAGATGCAATATATAGTAAAAACTACACCTCATAGAATTGCCTCAGAATGGAGTAGGGCCACTCCTCCACTTCCTTAAATTAATAACCAAATAAGTGCCTCCATGCTCCCACCAGTTCTGATACAACCTTCCACTACTCCAAGAACCACTCATCTAGACTAACAAGGAGATCTCATCATCCATGCCTAGGTTTAAGAGTTACAAGAGATTAATAAGGATAGTATGGGCCTCATCTTCATTGAATTTCCCATAATAAATACCCATTTTGACTATAATATTGATAAAATATAAATCATGAGGAAGAGGAAGGGAGTAGACAATAGCATATGGGAGTGATTAATGTTGGAGAAAATATAAAATATATCCCCCTTACCCAAGAAACACAAGAATAATAATAATGACCCCACTAATTATACAAATGACTTTTATTATTTTTATATATAATATGGGAGGTGATGAAGGAGATGTATATACGTGATGAGTAGGACAAATAAATACTTTGTAGATAACAAATGAAGGAGATGCATTAGATCATATAGGCTCCTATAGAGATTGTAGATAACATCCAAAGTGAAGCCACCTATATGTATGATATTTTTAAAACAATCAAGACTTATAGGGATGAATCCCAACTAAAATTGGTAAGAGTAATAAATCTTTGAAACCAACTAAAACAAATTTGTAAGGGGTTAAATTTCATGGTTTGATTTCCTATGAATATTACATACAATCATCTAAATTTAATTAATACCTAGGAGGTAGATTGTGATTTGAATTATGTAATTCCAAAGAGATATGGTTCCTTTCATTGGCATACTCAGATGAAAGTTTTGTTAGACCAACTTGTAGGCCAATAAAAAGAGTTGATAATGTTAAGTTGTGGAGCTAAAAGCTTCACTGATGCAAATGTGGAGGTTGCTGAGTTACAGAGTAGCTGACATTAGTCAGGCCAATCGACGTCGGTCATATCCAACTACACAGTAACCATCATCGGTTATGGTCGGTCGGCATCAGTCAAACAGGAATCAACATCGGTCACCTGTGTGTTTCCAGAACTGGTCTAATTTTAGACAGACAGTTAGTTTGCATCTAAAGACTAATTTTAGTCTTGAGTCTACGTTTCTAATTATTGTTTGTTTTGGGATCTATTTAAGAGACCCATGGGGCTGTATTGTAATTAAGGACTAAGAAGGATTAGATCCTCAAGTGTAAGATCTAGAAGGTTTGCAAAAGTAAAAGACTAGAAAGATCTACATGTGTAAGCAAGGTCAGTTGATCTGTGGTGTAGCAAGATTAAGGAGATTTGTAGGTGTGTGTGTGTGTAAGGTCAGTTAGATCTATGGGGTAGCAAGATCAAGGAGATATACAACACAACAAGGAGCAAGATCAATTAGATCTACAAGGTGCAAGATAAAGAAGATTTGTAGTGTAAGGTAGGAAAAATAACCATTGAGTTGATTGTCACTGGTGGATGAGAGTAGGCAACAAAAACCATTGGATTAATTGTCACTGGAGGGAACAACAACTTGGTATTGAGTTGATTGTTGGTTGTAATTGATTGTGTGAGAGAGAGAACTCTTGAGGGAGAATTAATGTACACCCAAGAGGTGTGGGAAGAGTGAGATTTCTTCATTGTATTTCCTTTTGGAAGAGTGTTAATATAGATTGTATTATTTCTCGTATCATCTATTCTTTGATGTTTCTAAATTCTAGTTACATATTACTTCTAGTTTAATTCCATGTTTAGTTGCTTATACAAAGGTAATCAATTATACTCTAAGGAGTGGATCCTAACAGTTGGTATCAGAGCTAGGGTGAAGGTTTATCAGAGCCAGGGTGATGGTTCATCAGAGCTAGGCTTCGAGTGTGTTAGTGTTTGTTAATTACAGGTCACTCATAGGGGTTTCTGTTTGAGTGGGAGTAAAGCAATTGTAGAAGAAAGTAGACTAAGAATGGAGAAATTCAATGGCAATAATTATCAATTATGGAATTGTGGAAAGAAAGGGCATGAAAAGAAAGATTGTTGGTTGGTAGAAGATCAGCATGAAGGAAATAAAGAAGCAAATGATGCAGGTATTGTTACACAAGATGCTCTTATATGTTCCTTGGATAAAGTAGAATCTTGGGTTTTATATTCTGGTGCCTCTTTCCATGCAACCCCAAATAGAGAATTTTTCCATGATTATGTCCATGGAGACTTTGGAAAAGTTTATTTAGGGGATGGTGAGCCTTGTCAAATTATTGGCAAAGGGAAAGTGCAGTTGAAATTGCAGACTGACAACATATGGGTGTTGAAGGATGTCATGCATAATCCCATCCTGAAGAGGAGTCTAATTTTTGCAAGAAAGTTGGGTGATGAGGATTGCACAGTAACTCTCACAGTAGAATCTTTGAAATTTTCCAAGGGTACACTTGTATTAGCAAGAGGTAAGAAAGTAGGTACACTTTATCTATCTACTTGTATTACTGATTCTCCTTCTATTTTATTTACTTCAGATGTAGATGCAAAGATGTGGCTCCGTAGGCTTGGTCACATGAGTGAGAAGGGAATGGATGTTCTTAAGTCAAAAGGAAAGCTTTCAGATTTGATAGACCGAGATTTCTGTGAGCATTGTATTTTTGGGAAATAGGTGAAAGTGAGGTTTCTCACAACTAGGTCAACAAAGAAGAAGCACAGGTTGGAGCTTGTTCACATAAACATGTGGAGACTAGCTCAGGGAGCTTCTATTAGAGGATCACAGTATGATGTTTCTTTCATTGATGATGCTACAATAAAGGATTGGGTCTATTGCATAAAGAGGAACTCTAATGTTTTTGACAAATTTAAGAACTAGAAAGCCTTGGTTTTCAAGGAGAAGATGATGGATAGTGATCAACTCAAGAGGCTAAATAATTCTGAGTAGGGCAATGTTGATTTGGATAAGGTTATGATACAAAATGAGCTTGTGGGTAAAAATTATCACTCATAGGAAAACATAGATACCGACATCAGTCAGGTAAGAATCAACGTCGATCAGGCAGGAACCAATGTCAGTTCGGTGGATACCAAAGTCAGTGATGTCGGGTAGGTTCAGGCAGGAACCAATGTCAGTCTGATGGAGACCAAAGTCAGTGATGTTAGGTAGGTGGAAACTGACATTGGTCAGGTAAGAATCGATGTTGGTCAGGTCAGTCACATGGAGCTGACATCGGTCAAGTGTAAACTGAGAGATGACTGGGATCAGTCACTGTTAGAATGAAATTTGGGTGGATAGCAAGCTGTCAATGAGTCTCAAATGCCCATGAGGAGGTCTAAAAGGGTAAGTAAGCCTCAAATTCATTATTCCCCTTATTTATACTACTTGTTGCTCACTGATGGTTGAGAAATATGAAGTTTTGAAGAGGCAATGCAGGTAGAATCTAGGAAATAGTGGGATCATGGCATCAATGAGGAAATTGATTCCTTGGAAGATAACCAAATGTGGGATTTGGTATAGTTTCCAGCTACAAAGAAAGCACTAAAAGATGAATGGATTCACAGGTTAAAGAAAAGAGAGAATGGATAGGTGAGACAAAAGTCCAGGTTATATGGTCTTGAACAAGCTTTAGGATAGTGGTATTTGAGGTTTGATAGGTTTATGACAAAGCATGGCTTTAGTCAATGTCAATGTGACCATTGTGTTTATTTTACCAGGTTGGATAATGATAGCTACATTATTCTGTTACTGTATGTAGTGTATATGCTTGTTGCAAGGTCACACATGTAGGGAATTGTTGAGCTAAAGGTAAAAGTAGCTCAGAAATTTGCCAAGAAGGATTTAGGAGCAGAAAAGAAAATCCTTAGCATGAGTATTTCTAGAGACAGGGAAAATCAAAAGTTGATTTTGTCTCAAGAGGATTATGTGAATAAGGTAGTCGAGAGGTTTGATATGCAATACGCAAAACCGGTAAGCACACCTATGGTTGGACAGTTCAATTTGAGCTATGAATAGTGTCCTAAATCACATGATGAGGTTGGGTACATGGTATGTACTAGACCTGATATTGCCTAAGCAGTGGGAGTTGTTAGCAAGTTTATGGCCAATCCAAGAAAGAAGCACTGGAAAGCAGTTTAGTGGATTCTTAGATATCTGAGAGGGACCAGTGTAGGTATTTATGCTATGCAGGGTCAAGCACTTCTCTACATGGGTATGTAGATTTAGATATGATAGGTGACTTGGATGGAAAGAGAAGCACCATAAGATATGTGTTCACTATTAGTGGAACAATGGTTAGCTAGATTTCAGAGTTGTAGAAGGTTGTTGCAGTCACGGTGGCTAGTAAGGAAAAGATCCATATGGATAGTAACCTTGCAAGTATGCTAACAAAGTCAGGAGAAAAGGAGAAGTTGAATCTTCATTCAACTTTTATTGGTCTTCAAGATTGAAATTGAAGATGTGATACAAGCCAAAAACAAATTAGAAGATGTTTCTGTACAGGTATAGGTACAGTTGTAGCTATTTATCTCCAAGTGGGAGATTGTTAAGTTATGGAGCTAAATGCTTCACTAATGCAAATGTGGAGGTTGCTAAGTTACAGAGTAACTGACATCAGTCAGGCCAACTGACATCGGTCATCTCCAACTACACAGTAACCAGCATTGGTTATGGTTGGCTAGCATCGATCAGACAGGAACCAACGTTAGTCACTTGTGTGTTTCCAGAATTGGTCTAATTTTAGACAGATAGTTAGTTTGCATGTAAAGAATAATTTTAGTCTTGAGTCTGTGTTTCTAATTATTGTTTGTTTTGGGATCTATTTAAGAAACCCATGGGGCTGTATTGTAATTAAGGACTAAGGACTAAGGACTAAGAAGGATTAGATCCTCAAGTGTAAGATTTAGAAGGTCTACAAAAGTGCAAGACCAGGAAGATCTACATGTGTAGGCAAGGTCAGTTGATTTGTGGTGTAGCAAGATCAAGGAGATTTGTTGGTGTGTATGTGCAAGGTCAGTTAGATCTATGGGGTAGCAAGATCAAGGAGATCTACAACACAACAAGGAGCAAGATCAAATAGATCTGCAAGGTGCAAGATCAAGAAGATATATGGTGTAAGGTAGGCAAAACAACCATTGAGTTGATTGTCACTAGTGGATGAGAGTAGGCAACAACAACCATTGGGTTGATTGTCACTGGAGGGAACAACAACTTGGTATTGAGTTGATTATTGGTTGTAATTGATTGTGTGAGAGAGAGAACTCTTGAGGGAGAATTACTATACACCCAAGAGGTGTGGGAAGAGTGAGATTTCTTCATTGTATTTCCTTTTGGAAGAGTGTTAATACAGATTGTATTGTTTCTTGTATCATCTATTCTTTGTTGTTTTTGAATTCTAGTTACATATTACTTCTGGTTTAATTCTATGTTTAGTTGCTTATACAAAGGTAATCAATTGTACTATAAGGAGTGGATCTTGACAAATAGATATTTTTAAGGATATGAGGGTCACAAGTGTGATAAACTCCATAGGTTTGTTGATAAATAATCCCAATTTTTATCTACTTCAAAAATTAGTTGTTGATAGTTTCAAAGTGGAGGTTTAGGGCACTATATATAAAACTAGCAAGGAGATTATATAGTTGATTGGTTTTATGAAGGACATAATAAATAAGGTAGATGCAATAAGATATGAATTTATAGCCTTTAAAACTGAGCATAAAAGTTGATGGGAGATGTTGGTAAAATATTTAAACCTTCTATGCTCAGTTTTGATATTATTAAAAAATAATTTGAGGCCATTTATGCATTGTTCAAAAAAATGAAGAATATTGAAGAGGCTACCAAGATAATGTCTACTTATTATCTAATACCAACCATGATAGTTCAGACTCAAAGGATATTTCATTATGTATTGATAATTCCTTCTTAGCCTACTAGTTTTTTATCAATAGCAATGGCTACAAATTCTTCACATACAGTACCTACTACTACTTTAGTTGCCACATCAAGCACAGAAATCCTTATTTAGGTGGTTATAATAAATAACCATATACATAAGTCTCTATAAGAATTAAATACATATAAACACACACACACACACATATATGTGTATATATATGTATATGTATATATATATATATATGTATGTATATATATATATATATATATATATGTATGTATGTATATATATATGTATGTATATATATATATATGTGTATATATATATATATATATATATATATATATATATATATATATATATATATATGTTTATATTATAATTGTGTAATTCAATCCTTTTATTTTATGTGTATCTTGGGCATACATATTGTGTATGCATTATGAATTTGTAAATTTAGACATTGATTGGAGGATGAGGTAACCCCTCCCTAATATTATATATACTTATATACTCTTGATTCTAAAGGGAATATACTTTTGGCTAGTGAGATAAATAATAAATCCTATAGGTTCTATAATTTATCTTGATGTGCAAATCTTATTCTTATCTAAATTTTTAATTCATTGAATAAGTTTCATAATTTGTGTATTTTAGTCTTTGGGTTGAGTAAAATTTTTTATTTAATATAATTATCATGTTTTGTAGTAGTTAATTTGACTGCTTTATGTGTAATAATCATAATCTCCATTTGTATACGTGTAATTACAATCTTGAAATGCAATAATATTTTATTATGTGCACTAAATTTCATTGTATTTTATTTCTTTGGACTCCTAACTATGTTTGAGTGTCTTTGTACTAATATTAACTAACAATGAGTATTGGTTTCCTTACCACTTATCCAACCACTAGTTTAATATCTAATTTAGAAGGGTTTCATCTTATTTTGATTAAAAATCTTCTTTTCTAACCTACCCTTATATATTTTTGAGTATATTTTAATTATTCCCACCTTAGGTTAGATTTAAAATCAATCGATCCATATAAAGTAGGTATAAACTCATGTCATATCCAAGCTATCTGAGGTAAACAACTTCTCCAATAACTATTATTCCACCACTACCTTTTTTACAAAACCCAATACCCTAAAACACATGCCTTTGATTGAATATTTTCTATTTATCCTAAAATTTTATAAGATACCTCATAATGTTTCATTGTGTGTATAAAACCCACATCAATTTTTTTTTATTTTTTGTTAGGATGTTCACTTCTTCATTTCTTTTAAAAGATCTCATGTTACATTAGATATACCTAAAAGACTAACAAAGTCCACCTCATATATTGTCCTTCTATTCACACATTTGGAGATCCATATGAAAGTTGAGTTATATATAGGTGTCTTAACAGGACCATAGGTCTAATCCTATTCCCAAATTAGAAGAGCCCATCTTCTTCCACATACAATAGACCTAGCTTGGTTTGTTAGATTTTCCATTGTTATCCCTAGGGATGTGCATGATTTAGCACAAACCATATTGTTCACTCTAATATGATCCTCATGAAATTCCCATGAGATTTGGAATTAGATAAAAGGGGAAGGTAGGGATAAATATGGACTTTCATTCTCTATTTTAGGACTGATCTAGGATCAGTCCAAGACACAGTTGTAGGTAGTTGACTTCAAAAATGAAATCTACATGAATAGTCTCCAAGAGATGTAGTATTACCACTAAAAGTTCAATCTAAATTATTACACATAGGTCAAATATTGTTATGAGAATTTTATTATTAAGCTTACTATTTCTAAACATAAGGGGAAAGGGTAGTTCAATTTCAAAAAACAAACAAAAAAGAGAGGGAAGTGTAAGGTAGAAAAGAGAAGCCTCTAGGTCTAAAATGAACTCAATGCATTGATCATTGAACCGAGTGATTTTTCCATAGTTATAAAACTTTAGACCAACTTTCACTATATTTATACCTCCAATAACATCTAGTGGGGAGAGTTTGAGGGAACTAAGAGTATGCCTTCAATATGAGTTCTCACTAATGATGAGTATAAGGAGTTTATTATATAATACAAATAAAAAAATATGAGAATTTTTAGATTAACACAAATTATTAGCACTACCAAAGGTGAAATAGAAGAATTTACATAGTGATTATAATAGTTAAGTACATCATAACCATGGCACACATAAAGCAATAAAGTATTAATCTAATTAACCTTAGCATTGATAATCATTCAAACATGAAGGTGAAAGAGAATTGAAACTAGAATAATACATCTTATAGAAAATAAAGATTTTATTCATTAAAAGGATTAAATTTTATTATAACAATTATTATGGGCCAATTTTACAATGTAGAATGATGAAGGAAACAAAGGTGAATCCTGGCTATAATTCAACAACACTTTCAAGAAATTTATAGTTAACCTTATAATATAATATGGTTCTTCCTTATATAGATAAAGATGGGAATCACCTAAAAATAACATGAGGATCCCATCCTGGGCCATTATGGCCACTCATTATAGTTACAACCATATTCCAAAATTTTAAAAAAGAAAATTCATACAAACCCATAATAGATATTTGAGGGACCACTTAATTGATATAAAGAGGTGACTGAAAAGGTTCAAATCCTAACTAATTTGAATTGATATCCATATATTAGAACATGGTATCCATGAGGTTAGATTCCTTATCCATTTTTTCAAGCTTCATTAGGGGCTCCATGAAAATTACCTTAGCATAAGATGAAAATATCTAATAGACTTAGAAGGGTGATTCCAATGATTGTTAGAACATAGAGACCTAGTTGATGTTTTCCATGGATTACATTGATAGATGGATCACCACTCGAGCCCCTTCTTAGTTTTATTTGGAAACCTTCTCCCTCATAACTTGGTTAAATTAACCTATGTTGACTTTGAATTCCCCTCAATTATGAAAGGTTCCATTTGGATGGAATAACATATAGATATTGACCTCTTTTAAATAGGTCAATATCTTCTTTGTACCCTCTTTTAGGGGTCCAATTATAGTCTGAACCATGGCCAATCAATCCACCATTATAGCTCTCATATTCTCGACATATGTTTAGTATAACCCCAAGTCTTAGATTGAAATAAGTTTTAGCTCTAATAATATTCATTTATTAACCACCACTTACAGATTATAACACTTCCCATCAATCTCTACAATCCTCTCCATGTAGGCCTAGGTCTATTATATAAGCATGTTGGTATCAACAAAAGTCTCCACTACTTTTCCAAGGATTAAGAAGAGTAGTAGGAGGGCATCTTTGACCTACCTAATAATCCTAATAGGAAATGTGATCTTAACATAGGTTTATAAATTTCATAATTGGTTTTAAATTTACTCAAGGAGCCTATTAGACATATCATGAGTCATACAAATAATAAATAGTGGGTCCTCAGCCATCCTTTATTACCTAGTGTAAGCCCTTACCTTGGTGAGGGAGAATAGATCCTAATGGTTCTACCAAACCATTAGGTTTCCCTCCTAAAAAAAATCTCTACATAAACATCATATTCATGCTTCAAGATGTTTTATCCAATCTCCAGTATACATCTGGGTTGACTTGGATAGTCATCTCTAATTCTTGTGACCTTGGGACCATTCCCTAGGTTATAGGAGGTGTAGGAGGGGTTGATGAAATGGTAATAAAGGATGTAAGATAAGGTGGAGGGGAAAAGGAATAAGTGGAAGGAATGAATGAGGAAATTAATAAAGGTAGAGGGGTATGGGAATGAAAGGAGAGAGAATAAAATGGGAGGCCTAAGAGAACATTTTTTCTATCATTATTATTGGTTTAAGTTCACTTGAGGTGGAATTACCCTTGGGAACATCTCATTAAAGAGAAGTGAAGATATTATATGGTTGAAGGAAAGTCCCATGAACCTTGGGTGATGAATAGAGGGGGTCAAGGAGTTATGTGTTGATATGATATAGATAAATCCAATATAACTATTGAGGCTTATGGATGAGGTTACATCAAAGTATAAGGCCTATGTGTTACGACTTGAGTTTGAGTTGCCTTCTACATCTTTTTTGGCCTTTTACCTAGGTCAGATCAAGATGATATAGTATATGGTCCAATAATAATGATAATAACTTTAGGGGTTAATAGTAAAGTACTTTGTAGTTTGGGTTTGAGGTGATGATGGTGAAGTGAGTTGTAATAGGGTTACCTAGTGTTGAGTGGATCTAGTCTAGCTCTACATGTTATGGCTAATGGATTTTATGATTGTGAAGGTAGAGGTGGATCATGAGGAATGATTAGAGGAGGTAGAGGAGGAGACAAAGAATTATAAATAAAATTTTTTAGTAGAATTGGATCTAGACTTAGAGCTTAAAGAGGATAATGTGTAGGAATGCCCTACAAGAACCTTCAAGAAATATAAATAGCTATCAAAGTAGGTCTTATTTAAATCAAGTAGGATCTAGAAGAGGCATGGAGGGGCCCAAATAATCCTTATTTACTTTCTTATTTTTATTTTCCATGATTGAAGATAACACCTCCTAATTGTTGGTAGTCTTTAGATAGGGTTCATCATCTTCATCCTGATGACTATAGTTGATATTGAGGGAGGTTATGTAACACATTGAGTGATATATAATTATCCCATTTGGGACCCATTGTTATATCTTAAATTTTTCAATGGTGAAGGATTCTCACCTATCCACCATCTTATAAATTAGATGGAAGGCCTTATAGATGTGGTGTTGGATTATGATTGGGAGTGGTGGGAACACCTTCTATTAAAACTAGATGTAGTACCCAAAGATCCCCTCCACTAGTTGATGAGAAATATCTTTCTCTGCTAAATGGTTTGGAATGAAATATGGAAGTTGTAGGGGATATTTAAAGAAAACCATGATCTATATCATAATGTCATCTTTGTAAATCTAGTCATCCTTAATGGCAGTGAAAGAATTCTTGATTGCCTTTGAGAGCCAAGGAATTAGAGCCTCATTAATGATTTAGAAAACCATTGGGTTTAAATGCTCACATATGTCATGGACATAATTATGAAACTAGTGGCCATATATCTTGTAAAATACTACATGGATCATCAAGCCCCTAAGAACCCAAGAAAGAAAGGTTGAAGTATTGAAAGAGAGGGTCTTTTAGACTATGTCTAATAGGTAACTCATCATGTATAAATCTACCCCTAGTTCAGGCATCCATGATGGTGTTGAACAAATTAAAGTTGATTAATCCTCCTATGTTTAGGACTCATGAGTGTGTAAGGATCATGTTTA
Source organism: Torreya grandis (assembly GCA_037957365.1). Lineage (NCBI taxonomy): Eukaryota > Viridiplantae > Streptophyta > Pinopsida > Cupressales > Taxaceae > Torreya > Torreya grandis. The sequence continues at coordinate 1,854,320 of JARHVA010002105.1, read as the reverse complement.
GGAGAGGCACCCATATCTCATTATCATGTAAGCAATATTGGCCCCTAAATAGTTAGTTTAGCAAGATCATACCTACACAAACTTCCTCTTTGAAAGTGCAAACCATGTAAGCATTTATATCCTCCTTGTTAACCCATTTATAGTCTATGTTATTATCCCATTCATGGAAGACTTTATATATCTAGTAGGTCCCCATATAGACCATATATTACCACTACATTATAGGAAAAAGTGTAGTCAAGGAGGGAGTAGTACACCTTGAAGGCATTCTCAAAGATATTAACAATTTGGTACTAAGAATTGGGTGATCTTACCAATTTGTAGACCCCATCCTACACATAAATGGAATTTTTAAGGATGTTTCCTAATAATTTGATGTAGGTGAATGTATCCAACTTGGTAGCAACTCTATGAAGTCTATAGTTCTTATAGGATGTAAGGGCATCCTCAAACTCTACCTATTGGTCATCATCTAAGATTGAATTCCTAGGAACTTGCTTGACCACTTTAAATTAGTTATTGTATTTCTTTAATTTATTCAAGATATATAGGAATATGGTATCTTAGTATTCAAGTTTGACCTTTGGATTTGAGGAGGATGTATCCATTGTAGTAGGATAAAGGGTAAATTGGGAAGTTTTGAGTGTAGAAGAAATGAAATATAGGGGTGCTTTATGATAATTAGAAATTAAGGAGTTAGATATTTTTTCAAGGTAAAAATGTTGACTACCAGCAAGCTTCCCTTAGACTTTTATAAATACATGCATATAACCCCCCCGTATTAATGGTGTTTGGTAGATCACTTGTTGTGAATTCAAATTTGAGTTGGTGGAAATTTTATCTCTTTACTTATAAATCCAAAGTTGAATTCAAATCATATTATCCTCTTCCTTTAGCTTGATATATCAATGGAAATGGGATATTTTAAAATTGTCTAATCAGGTCCAACTTCCCATTTTATTAATGTCTAGCTTATGGTAGGCACATGATCACATCTCTTAGAGGCTTCTTAGTTAACTCCCACTTTTTTGACATGTGCCAACTATGCATTAGTGTTATTTCTAATGGTTGACACATAAGCATGGATTCATACTCTAGGTCAATATTTTAGGAAGGGAAATGTGTCACTTAAGGACATATGGCACATCTTGATTACTTTTTTGGACTCATCCATACCTTACTCTAGCCTTCCTATATCTTTAAGTGGTTGTTAGTTCATATACTTATGGGGAAACATGGTGCCTTCTCATTTGGTGGTCATCTCCTAGGCTCTAACATCTATGATAGGTCTATGGGAATGACTATTCTAACATTTGATAACATGGTGCTTTATCATCTAATTGGGCTCTCTTAGGCTCTAAAATCTCTGATAGGTTTGAGGGACTAGCTACTTTATAACTTAGTGATGTTGTGCCTTCGCATTTTGTTGGATTCTCTTAGGCTTTGACATATCTAACAAGTCTAAGGGACTAGCCACTCTAACATTTCATGATGTGGCACTTTCTTATTTCATCAGGTTGTCTTAGTATCTAGCATCTTTGATAGGTCTGGGGGACTTGAATTTTTGACATTCAATAATGTGGTACCTTCTCATTTAACTGGGCTCTCCCAAGATTTTGAATAAAGGAGATGTGTTGGCCATGAAAAACCCTAAAAAATATCTTCTTTCCTTTTCTTCCTTAGGAGGCATGACTTATGAAGAACACATAAATTTCTTCAAGACCACTTTAGTATTTCTAAATATAACCCATGAATATTTGGCATGATGAGTCCTCCCTTTCAACTTGACAAATGTTGCTTATGATTAGTTCCATAATATTCCATAAAATTCAATGACATATTGGAATTATTGTAAAAACACTTTATTGGCATTACTTTGATAGGTCCCTCGCCCATGTTTTGTATACCAAAATTTTTCAAGCATGAGGAGAGAATCCAAAAAACAAATTAGGGAATTTAATGCAAGATTCCACAATATTTATAGTCAAGTGGATACTGACTATAAATCCAATGAGGCATTAGCCCTTGAAATTTATAAGAACTCTTTGGATTATAAGATAATTATTTTTCTGTATAGATCACCTAATATTACTACACATCTATTGGCTTATGTTGAGGATATTAACATTGACCAATAGTTTAACTCCAAGTTGTAAGACTTTATTCAGGCCAATATTCATACTATGTTTCTATCCTTCAACCCCATTATGAATGTTAATCAAAATATTTTTGCTCATAATTATAACCAAGTATATACCTAATAGATTCTATCCCATGATTCACCTAACTAAAACCTTAACTTTTAGAATAAACCTGTGACTACAAATAATCAATAAAATTAGAGTCAGTCTTTGATACTAGTCAATACTACTACTACACAAGGTATTGCTTCTAATTCTATAAAATTATAATTAAATGCTATCCAATGAATGGTGTAAAGTAAGTAATGTGATATTAATAATGTATAAGAAAAATGGAAACACAATGGGGAAGAATACCAATTAGATTTTATCATATAAAATATACAACAAACCTTTCAATAGATATATAAACAACACTAGATAGTATCCACCTAACAAGGTGATTGAGATAAACATCATGGAAGAAACACAACCTAATTGGTATCAAGTTCATAACACATCTCAACATTATCATCTATAATACATAGATGTTTACACTACCTTTAATATATTCCAAAAGGAAATGGATATATAATAGAACTTCACAAATTATCTAGATCCATCTTCTTCCAATACTCTATGTTCTTATAGCACAACAATGGTATTTGAAAGATATGACTTAATTTCTATTGAAAAATGAAAATTAACTTAAATATAATACATATGAAATACATGGATTTTATTAATTACAGAGAAACAATTACAGCTAAAGAATAAGTAACTTGTTACCACTTCAACACCTCAAAGCAATAGGGATACCACTCTTTCAGACCCAAAGGCAACTAATAACCTACCACCTCTAAATGGAATGATTAGGTATAAAGTGTAGAACAATAAAATAAATGATGATATAATATAGTTGAAGATATGAATATATATATACATATATATATATATATATATATATATATATCAATCTTCATGAGATAGCAAAAATTATCCAACAAATATAATTATTATTCAAGGCCTTGACTAGGAGACCATCCTTTAATAAATCAAAAGTGACACATACAAACGTGGTCATGTGCAAGGATAATCCTTAGGTATCACATTTTTTATTAACCATCAAAATGTTCAAAAATAATTTCCAAATTTTTTTGTCTGACTTAATCATCTTAGCTAATGTGATGCCCACAACTATATGCAAGAAACTGGGTTTGACTATAGATAAATATAAAAGAATTATCCTACAACCAGACAAGTCATTTATCCCATTTGTTTTGGAGTTGATGAATGTACACATTTATCTTACCTTTGATCCATGTGTATAAAACCACATAAACATTCTATCCATTGACATTCTTGAAGCTTACAGATTTCTTATGAGCCATGATTAGTCTAAGTTGCTAAATGGATATATGACAATAGACTTCTCACATATGTGGATAACCTAGAAAATATTATCCAATCATATTCAAGTGGATTGACAACTAAATATGAAGTACCTGATCACTAAATACAATGCAAAAATTAATAAGGTTAACTTCAAATCCTCACATGTAGGCTTATACATGTTCACCAAAAATAAACAACCTCATGAACAATAATTTGAATTCCCTTCATAGTTATGGACACTACACTTTAATGGTGCTATAAAAAATCAAGGTTTTGGTGTTGGAATATCATTAATTAACCCATATTGGAAATAATATATTCTTGTGTAGATTTTGAAATTTCCTTGTACCAACAATCAAATTGAGTATGAAGCTCTGATTATGGGATTACAATTTGCATTGAAACACAATGTCAAGTAGTTGTAAATATTTTGAAATTTATAGATAGTTACCAACCAAATGAAAAATAAATTTCAATGCAAACTTATTGAAATAAGTAAAAACATAAATCATGGGATCTAATCAAATCCTTCGAATAAATCAACATCAAATTTGTTCTAAGAGAATAAAATTAAATGTTAGATTCATTAATGACTTTGGCTACCAATTTGGCACCACTCCAGGAATCCAAGATGCACAAATTTTATGTGGATCTAGTTCCTTATCCTTCAATCCTAGAAAACATGGAATACATCTAGGTATTTTATTATAATCATAAAATAATATAGTTTATGAATAATTCTAGAGCCTTTGAATCCTAGATAATAGATGAAAAGGATGTTGAACCTATGAATATATAATACTTATGAGGATATGGCATCCTATAGCTGAAATAAAATTTCATACCCATGGGAATGATCTCATTAGAATGATGTTTTGACATGGATACACAAGCTCAAAATTATAAATATTCTAAACAAACTAAATATGGCTTTGTTAAAGAGAACTTGGGAATCAACCATGTCCTAAGTTTGTCAACATTAGTCTAAGTTGTTGGGAACTGGAGAAGTAAAGATTGGAATATCTATTGACATAATACAAAAATGTGATTATTTAGACATATGAAGACCTAAATGTATTTGGTCCTAGGGTCATCATGCATACTATCATACTAAATCTAGAACACAAACCATTCAAGCCATGATAGAGACCAGTGAATCCAATTTTATATCCCCTCATTCAAACATAAGTAAAAAATATATTAGATGTTAAGATCATATTTATAATTGAGTAATCCATTTGTGTCATTAAATAACTTTTCTATCAAGAAGAGGAATGGATAAATCATGTTGTGTGTTAACTTCATAAATTTGAACCAAGCATTAGAAATAGATAACTATCCTTTACCCTCCTTAGATGAGGTAATCCAAATGGTTATGAGATTAGATATGATGTCCTTCCTAGATGGATTCTTAAGTTATAAACAAGTGATAGTTGTATCAAAAGATATAATGAAGACCAATTTCATTATGAAGTAGGGGAATTTTGCATATAAAATGATTCTTTTTGGCCTAATTAATGCAATATCAACCTTTCATCAAGTTGTGGACTTTGATTTTCAAGGAATTATTTGATAACGCATCATTACATAATAAAATTACTTAGATTATTTGAAATAATAGAATTACATATCACAAAATTGAGAATATAATAATAAGATCCACAAAACACTTGGTAAAAGAGCATAATCTTGAATATTATGACTGAACCACTTCAAAGGGGAAACCTACAAAATAATGAAATAATAATAGAATACATAATATGATGATAAAATACTCACCACTACCTCTAATATATACTATACTTATCTATGGTTATTAGATAGGTTGACCATACTAAGAACATTGAGAAATGCAATAAGATAATATGAGTTTGTGTAAGCCACAAGTCATCCACACATATCCATAGATACACTATATGTTAAGGGCATATCATTCCCTTTACCTTAAAAACAACATTGTTGTTAATATTAATTCAAACTAGGATGTTGATTCATGAATGTTTCATCTTCTCATGGTATATATTTAGAATTCATGATCTTCCATTTGATAAAATACTCCTTCATATCTCTAGTTCATAATTAATTAATCCATGTGCGAAGGATCTATTCAGGAGCTAGAATGAATTGAAATTCTTCATATAATTTATGTAACTTAATTTGAGTGGAGATTCTATGTATAATTACCTTTTTCAGGAAAGATACATGAAATACTAGATGTATGTGAGTGGACATGAGTAATTCTAAATTATAAACCATACATCCAATTTTTTACAAGATCTAATCAGGGCTATAATACCTAGGTCATATATTTTTATAATTTTTCTATTGATTTAGAAACATCTGATTATATGTAGGAAAATACATAAATACCCAATCACCTATGTCAAAATGATGTTCACTGCAGTGTTGATCTTCTTGTTGCTTCATTATATTTTGTGTCATTTCTAAATTCTCTCACAAACTTACTTGTACCTCCTATTGATGGTGAATGTGGCCCTCAACAACTCAAACCATAGCATTCACTATCAAATATGAAGTGATGGATGGGGTTGATACCCATATAATACCACAAAGGGATCATTTTGAAATAAGTGTGAAAGGAAGTGTTACACAACCATTCAACAAGTGGGAGCTAATCAACCCATTTGTTCTATTTGTCAAAAACAAAATAATGGAGATACCCTTCTAGACATTTGTTGACTACCTCTATTTTTATATCAAATTGAGGATGAAAGGATGAGATATGAGAGAAATAGGTACCCAAACATGTAAATAATTAATTTCAAAAATTACTAGTAAAAATGGGATCTCGATCACTTAAAATTATATTTGGGTACCATGTAATTTTAGAACTGTATTGAGAAAAGGAAAAGCTATTGTAATGGAATCAAATGGGTGTGATAAGGAACAAAAATGAGATTAATTTTTTATTCGATCCGCAACTACCATGATAACATTTTTACCCTTAGACAGTAGTAACCCCATAATGAAATCCATGGAAACCTCCTCCCAATGTTGGTTAGGGATGGATAAAGGCTAGAACCCCACTAGGTTTAACTCAAAATATGGTAACTTTTTTAAATCCAAAATTACTAAATAATAATCAAACCAGATTAATCCCAATTAAGATAAGTCAATTGATCTTTAACTAAATGCATCTTGCATAATAAGTAATTATTATTCATTTAGATAATTATCAATTTAACAAAATCAAGAGAATTACAATTTCATTTATAACATAAAGTATATCTACTAAATAATAACTAATGAGTATGCACAAACTCATCATTTGTATATAAACTAAAATCCTAAGTAAAAGTCTCTATTGAATAACTATTGGAGGATAGGGAGAGCATCATCAGAGTGTTTTTCCATACCAAACATGGACCATAGATCTTACACAAAATTTAAAAAATAAGGAATGGCCCTCCCTTCACATATGAGTAGATGATAATGGTGAAAGTATCAAGAAGTCAACTATAACATGTTTGTTGTAAGATTTTAACTACATGCAACATATCATAAAGAATTTCATTCTAACATGACATTATGAATACATGTATATAATTAAATAGGTGAAATGATAACATTTAACTATAAACATTACTTTGTCTAAAGTTTCCATATAGTTTAATGATCTAGTAGATAAATCATAATCACACACACACACACACACACACACACACACACACACACACACACACACACACACACACACACACACACACACACAATCTGATTTCATTAAATCTAAAAATTAATGAGTCTAAATATATGCATGAGAACCTTATCTTGATAATAATTTTTAGTTTTTTTAACATTAAATTTACTAAGTAATCCATATACAACATTTCCACAAAATTCTTATATAGATTTAGTATTAATGCCATAATAATTAAATACAAGAAATACTTGAAATAATCACATATTAACTAATAACTTAATAAGTTCTAATACATCCCAAAGTCTATTTTCCAATAAGGAATTATTACAAATAAATTATTTTCTATCAATCTTCATAATATTTAAGAAACTACCAATTCCATAATAAACATCCTTTTTCACAAGTATTATAATAAAAATAATACAATTCTGGAATTTTAAAATAAATCATAATCTAATAAATAAATAATAAATACAACATTTATTTGTTCTAATCAACAATTAATCATTTTCCCTCTAATTAATAACTGAATTAACATGTTATAAATTAATAATATACATCCCAATTTGTATATGAATACATCTATTAACTATTAACAAACATTTACTTCCATACCAAATTATTCACATACATATTTATATCAAGTATGTCCACTTATATTTATATAGATTTAAAATCCCTACCCACTAATTTCCTAATGGCATGATATATAAATATAAATGGTCATACATCTATATATATACTTATGCATATAATTCGTAACTATTAACTTATATATACGTATATGTGTTTTTATGAAATATTCATAAAGAATATATATTCATCTTTATGTATAATCCATAATTACATATATATGTATTTATATATGGTTGAGTTTATTCTCATATTCCAAGCTTCCTACTTAAGGAATTATTGACTAATTTTACACCTAGTTAAGATTAAGTCAACCCCCTTGCATGTGAAAAGTTTTTATAATGTCATGAAATTCATAAAATGTTCACCATGGTACTTAATGAGATCAAATAATATGTTTTTACCCTTGTCACATTTGTTTAATTGGTCTTATGTAATACTATGCCAAATTTTGGCCATTTGAACGAAATGTATAGTTTTCCACCAAAGTACAAAGGTGTCAATATGAAATATAACATACCACATGTTATATAGATGTTATATGGTAGTTTTTAAATTGAAAAATTCAGGTTTAACATACAAATAAGGAGATCAACTAAAAAAAGGTATTTTTAGATAGTTGTATAGACTAAGGTGACTAGTTTGGCATGTATGATGCTTCAAGAAGGTGGGTTAAGATCCCTACAATTTATTTCTAGTCTCAGATGGATTTAATAGCTCCAAATTTTATGAAAACTAGTCTCTCTCTCTAATCTCTCTCTTAGGTAGGTCAGTAAGGTCAAATAATATTTTATTGTTATAGACAGGCTAAGGAGAGTTGAAGTGAATGCACTTCGGATATGTTATTAGTATTTATGGCCTTTCATTTCAAGTTCATAGTTTATAGATTAGTGGCTTATGCTTCATGAACAATCACTAATATTTTTAACACCTCTAAGCTATTTGCACATTCTTAACACCTCAGTTTTCTCATCTATTTGTATTGGTTTGTGTGAACCAAGAGATTCATATACTCTTCTAGAGAATGCCAACTCATTTCATGATTTAATTCAACTATTTGGAATTTGTGGATATGAAGGCATGTGTAGTATCACCATCATTATGCTAGAAGTGAGTAATATTGGTCTACAAATTATTTTTTTCATATTTTTAGAGTTTGTCCTTGTAAGTGGATTCAAACCAATGTAATGTACTTGTTGTCAATATCACAAGGCATGGTTGATCATATTATCTATTTAAGGTTTGTGTCTAAGAATATCATGGATGTAAATATAGGTCTAAGAAACTTAATACAATCAAGTATCCCTAAAAAGGCCATATATAGTCTTATTTAAAGTCTACTCCAATTACAATTTGAAAAAAAGAAGCATGGTGGTGTTTCAAGGATTTGAACCTAACTAAGGTCTTAAACAAAGATCATGAGCTTAGTGAAAGGTTATTAGGGTGATAATGAGGTTATATCATAGCACACATTCCTATATCTAATGACACCTATAAGCAATCTCAAAAAGTGGTCTGAAGCCAATACAAAGAGAGGCATAGTAGTGTTGAAAGGGATTTAGATATGTTTGAATCCAATTGAAACATTCAAGTAGGTCTGAGAGCATAGAGAAGATCATTGTATGAGTGGTGAGGCCATAATACATAGTCAAACCTAAATCCATGTTCATAAAGTTATAAAGTTACAAATGGGAATACTTACCTTATTTTCTCTGAAAAAGGTTTTAACCTCACACAATGACATATGTTAGTGGGAGTTTATAAGGTCTATTGAAGCCTAAATGGATTCATCATTACAACCCTAACCTATATTTTAAATTTAAGCATAAGAGGAAGTTTATTAGATCAATATTTTAATGGATGAGTAGGTTTCCAACTCAATCAAGTTTCCAATGAGAAAATTCAATAAACTACAGTGCATTAGGCCAAAAGGAACCTCAAACCACACTCTCACCTATAATTCATTAATGTCAAATGAATAAGAGCCTAGTATCAAGGCAAGAATGGATGAATTAATGTGTGATATGGTCTTAGTGACTTGAGGAGAGATTAAAATATGTGAAATATGATACTCATGACACATATCAACCTACAAGAAACTCTTGACTTTTTTTATGAATACTTATAGTTTAGACTCTCAACTTAAACTAGCCTAAGATAATAAGAGATATAGTTTGAATGGTTAAAATAAGTGTGGGGTGAATTTACTCATTTAAAATCACTCTAAAAGTTATGATATAACATTCCCATGTGATATTCATAAGTAATAAAAATAAATAAAGTGAGCAAACTAGGTTTTCAAACTCCATGCTTGGTAAACCAAAATCCTGCACAGTCATAAGATCTATAAACTAGTTTTAGGAATTAGAGATGTTGAAGGATATAGAGATATTATATTGGTTTTAAAAATTTTATAATTGGTAAAAATTTATTGAAAAATACCTCCATGGTCTCATTTGGACTAGGCCAACAATGGAAGTGTGTTATGCTTTGTCTTAGACTAGAGGTAGTCCACAAGCAACACACAGTACAAACCTAGTACATGAATGATTAAAATAATAAATGGAATAGTAATTAATGAATATGGGATGATTTATAAGTTTTAAATTAAGGTTAAAAAGTATTTATAAGGACCTAAAACCACTAAGACCTCTCAGAATGGTCATATACATAGATACATAGTTTAGGCCTATTAGGCCTAGAACTAGGACTAAACCCTCATGGTGTCTAAAGTCATTCATATGAATATATTTTATCTTATATAAAATTTAGGGCCTTCAAGGTAAATTTTAATAATGATAAGAACCATTTTTTTTATAAAACAACTCAAAATTGGCTATTTTGGCCTATTTTCCTCTCAAGGGTATCCAAACTACAAACAACTTATTGAGAAGCCATTTATTTTGCTCATATCTATAAAAATAGTGTGAATGGTGCCTAAATAATATATGTATAGTTGAGGAGGTTATTTGAATTGATCTTAGTGTAATTATTTCAAGGGTTAAGTATCTAACTTTTATAAATCAATGTTAAGAACCTAGATGACCTAAAACCATCTTAAGAAACCGATGGAGAAAAGATGAATGTAAATGCATTAATAAGGAGTAAATTAGCCTATAAAAAGATTAAATATATTTTTTAACTATATAAATATCCTTTCCACCCAATTATCTTGTATTGTCACTTGTATGAACAAGCCTAATTCAGTGTTTTTTGTAGGATTTGAGTTGTTTTATAGGTAAAAAAGGAAATTGATTAGTGAAGGATATTGTGGAAGGTGTTTATATATGTATTATAACACCTAAAAACTAATTATTACCTTATTAATTCATTAAATTTCCTCTACTAAGTTAGTCATTATAGGGAGTTTTGGAAAAAAATAGTGAGAAACTGAGTGACTTCCAAAGTTGGAAGTGAGAAGTGTGATGTTGAATATTTATGAGGTCTATATGATAGAATAGAAGACAAATACAGTTTGAATTAGTTGTATAAAATACCTTAAATTAACCTTATTTAATATCTTCATGTCACCTAAGTGACAAGTGTGTGGATTAGGACTAGAGGGTTAGTGAACAGATGCAAGAAAGTTAATGACAAGTGAAAAAGGGGAGGCTATCAATTAAAGGGAATATAAGACTATCTAAATCATATATCCACATTAAAAAGTAATAGGATATGTGTCAATTAATTTTAAGGTAGTTTAATATAGATATGTGGGCTCATCATCATGAGGGTAGTATAAAGAAAGATATGGAGATCTCTACCCAAACCTCAAGAAGGTGTTATGTTTTAGATGAAAAGTTATCTAAGAGGACTTCATGACATATTTTAAACTTAATTTTATTGAATTTTAATAGGTTTCCAAGTATTTAAACCTAGACTTGTGACTATCCAACATCATTTTTTCTCTCTCCTTTCTTATTTTCTATATATTCAAGCCATTTTGGCATTGTAATGGATCCACACCTGGTATGGAAAAGCTCTGATGGTTTGAATATTATATTTACCTTTAAATAAATATTTAAAATATATTTTTGAGTTAATAACCTATTTTCAAGTATTTAAATCATTACATAGTGGAATGACAAGTGATAACTATCTATCCTTGTGTTCTCTTTACTCTTTCATGTTTGGTGCAAGTAGTTTGCTCTCTAACAGGTTACATGAAGTGTAACTAGTGTATTTGTATATCTCTAATTATAAGGAATATAATTAGTTTATAAAATTATACATTTTATTTATTCACCTTGATAATTTCAATGCATAACACCTCCATGTTTGAAACACTTATGTTAGAGCAATCTAGGATGTTGAAACTAGTCTTGTGAGTCATCTTTCATAGTGCAAGTATATGGTAGTCTAGTGGAGATATATGGTGTAAAAAATATTTATAATAGGTCAATTTCATGTTAATTATATCTATTTTAATCCTAATAAATCAATTATTATAGGTTATAAGCTATAAAATACTAATCTAGAGAGATATCCCTTAAATATAGAGGTTTACCTCTACTATAGACAACCCACAGGCCTAGAGGTAATCCAATGTTTCACTAAATTTTGAGGAGGATTGAAAAACCTCTCCAAGGGTGAAAATTTGAGTGAAAACATAAATATAAACTCATATTTAAAATAAATATCAATCATATTAACATCGCATGGAATTTAAAACCCAAATTAAATGCATTAAACACAAACATTAACTATTAAATATTATTACATATCATATGGTACATTGACATATTAAAATCATACAACATAGTTTAAATCCAAATTAAACATCCATGACTCAAAATATTTCAACTTCCATCCATTTTAATAATGACTAAAACTTAGTCTAAATTGTACATTTGACTAAATCTATCTAACGTAATTCAATCATTCATCTAATCAAATTACACCTAGTTAATAAGGAAAAAATCCAACTAATAATTTTTATCCCTAAATTAACATAATTATATGTATATATGACCAATAATAAGTAAAATCAATCTTATTCAAAGATAATTAATATAAATAATAACATAATCATTCCATATAAACTATCTGTAGTTTATATTTTGACTCCATCTTGTTATGTAAACCCATTTATTTCATACAATATAACTACAGTTTATTAAATCAAACTTAATATGTATCTCAAATCATGAAATTGAATTAATACATATTATACAAATAACATTAATAATATATTCAAAAATAAATATAAAATTTTATACATAGTTGACAAGAAAATCATTTACATACACAGTTGACCATAAACTTTTATACATAGTTGAGACTTAAACTAAGTTAATTCGATTAATAAAATTCAATCAATCCATTAAAACACTATAAAAAAATGACTTATATTCCACAAATAATCCTTTAAACATTGTTAATAAATAATCATTTTTGCATAGTCAAAACAAGGGCATTCATACATAGTCATCTATACATAGTTGACACATAACTAGTTATAAACACTCGACTATATCATCTAGGTTGATTCAAATAACTACTTTAAGTTATCCATACACAAATATTTATACATAGGTAATAAGAAATAAAAACACTCAACCACTTGTAAATTAAAATATAATGAATACATAACCAAGTAATTTTCAAGGAATACCTTATTTACAAATTGAAAAATCCAATCAAAACCCAAAAATATAAAACAAAGTCCCAAGACACAACTATTTTAATATATAAACATGCTAAGTAAAACTCAGACAAGTAAATGATCATCATAAGCACTGCTTGAACCCTATATGCAAAATAATGTTTCGATCCATTTCACTAACACACAACTAAGTAAATAAACCAAATAAGATACACTCATCCATGTAATTTAAACACTCAAGAGTTTCATTTAAATAATATATTTGACCTTATTTACTTAGGTTAGGTTTTAATCAAATCATGGATTTAATTTTTTTGAGGGATCATTCCTCCCACAGGTTAAATCCTTGATTCATCCTAGGGTTTCAAACTTTAAAACAACTATTTTTTTAAAATCCCATAACATTTTATTCATAGACTGTATAACCCGAATATAGAATTTTAGGGAAAATCCAAAGAATAAACCCTACCTCATAGTACCCTCAAAGTAAATAAACCATTTCACTAACACACAAAATAATACACAACCAAGTAAATAAACCAAACAAGATACACTCATCCATGTAATTAAAACACTTGAGTTTCATTTAAATAGTATATCTAACCTTATATACTTAGGTTAGGTTTTAATAAAATCATGGATGTAATTTTTTTGGGGGATTATTCCTCCCATAGGTTGAATCCTTGATTCACCTTAGGGTTTCAAACTTTAAAAAAACTATTTTTTTTTAAACCCCATGACATTTTATTCATAGAGTGTATAACCCAAATATAGAATTTTAAGGAAAATCCAAAGAATAAACCCTACCTCATAATGACCTCGAAGTAAATAAACCATTTCACTAACACATAAAATAATACACAACCAAGTAAATAAACCAAACAAGATACACTCATCAATGTAATTTAAACACTCAAGAGTTTCATTTAAATAGTATCTATAACATTATATACTTAGGTTAGGTTTTAATAAAATCATTGATTTAAATTTTTGGGGGATTATTCCTCCCATAGGTTGAATCCTTGATTCACCCTAGGGTTTCAAACTTTAAAAGAACTATTTTTTTTAAAAACCCCATAACATTTTATTCATAGACTATATAACCTGAATATAGAATTTTAGGGAAAATCCAAATAATAAAACCTACCTTACAGTGCCCTCAAAGTAAATAAACCATTTCACCAACACACAAAATAATACACAACCAAGTAAATAAACCAAAGAAGATACACTCATCCATATAATTTAAACACTCAAGAGTTTCATTTAAAATAGTATATCTAACCTTATATACTTAGGTTAGGTTTTAATAAAATCATGGATTTAATTTTTTGGGGGGATTATTCCTCTTATAGGTTGAATCCTTGATTTATATTAGGGTTTCAAACTTTAAAACAATTATATTTTTTAAAACCCCTTAACATTTTATTCATAGATTGTATAACCGGAATATATAATTTTAGGGAAAATCCAAAGAATAAACCCAACGTCATAGTGCTCTTGAAGTAGTCTTTCTTATTTGGTGTGTGAATCAAAGTAACTTTATTTTTATCTTCTTTTCTCTATCAACCCTAGCCACTCTCGAAAAATCCAAATCTACATTCTCCTTTATTTTTTTCAAATTTAACTACATGCATTAAAAAAACCCCTAATTTCATGTTGATGCATTCTATACCATTATTTATTTAATAATGACTTTCCATCAAACCAAAAAATCTTGTCATGATTCCCACATCTCACATCTTGACCACTGAAATCATAATCTCCCCATTATTTCCTTCCAACTCACAGTTGAACCCTAACCACCTAAGTTGTGTAGTTTGAATGAAAAAACAAAGACAACCAAACCAAATAATGAATGTTTAAATTAGGCTTGACATCATATTATTTAAATAAAAAAAATTATTTTGTTTAATAATGGCTCAAATTCCTATCTACTTTAATCATAAAAAAAATCAAATATAAACATTTAAACAATCAATACTTCATACCTAGATAATCCCTTAGATATTAAAAACTATGCCACATTAGGTACCACTGTAGGTATATGTTAGATATAGTTTGATAAAATCATTTTTTTATATGATAAAAAATGTAATTTAATTATTTTCCATGTATTTATGTTCAAATAATACTTTTATGTTGAATGTTTGTAGGTACATGCCTGTAATGGGTTACACAGTCAACAAAATTATAGTCATCTAAAACAAAATATACCACTATAACATTCCAGAATGGAAACCCCATTATAATCATATAAAAAAATAAAATTGAATAGCATATAAACATTTATCTAAACCAAATCAACATGTCCAAGCATTAATTAATCAAAAATAATGAAATTAAAATAATCATGCATTATTTTACTATGTGGTGTGTGTTGGGTTCTTTATCAAATATATACACCTTTAATGTATTCATTTGAAAAACCCTCCTTGAATATACTCTCCCTCCATACCTATTTGAAGAGTGGACTTTCTCTTACATCTATCTTAAAAATACAAATGGTAGTTATCCTATAACCATGATAATTAATACAAATTCTATTAAAACACAATAATATTGAATAAGCATAATCCACATGGATATGAAACTCATGTAAGATTAACAAATCAAGTAATAGTTGACACACAAATAATAATTATATATCTATCCATACATCATCATAATGGAAATAGTTTGTTATAGTAGTAATTAAATAACATTAACCCCATTAATATCTATTTAATAATCAAATCAAATTTAGTGAGGAAATCATGATGTAACATCCTTCCCCCCTGAAATTGGTCATCACCTTGATGACACTTATTTCAAACCAAAGTTATAAAATCAAATAAAAAAGCAAATACTCTAAACAAATAAATGTGAAAATAGATATAGAACTCATCATAGTTCTCCTAAGTGAAACTATCTTTAGAATATTATTCCCACTAAATTTGTGAGTGTCAATTATTCTGACTAATTAGATTGTGATCACCCTAGGATACACAACCTATAAATCATTCCAATCCAATATAGGAGAAGGATAATCTATATAATTTTTAATATTGGACACATGAAAAACATTATGTAAGATAGCTAAAGCTGGTGGTAAGGCAAGCCTATACATAATAGGATTGATCACTTCCAAGACCTTAAATAGTCCCACATATCTTGGTGAAATATTCACTGATTTCAAAAAATTAATCAAGCTCTTCTAAGGCTTAACCCTCATAAATACATTATCTCCAATAGGAAACTATCTTTCTATCCTTTCCAAATTAACATAACTTTTCTATCTATCATTGGATTTAGCCAACCTTTGTTTGATTAACTTGACCTAATCCTCCATTTATATAATCATTTCAAGACCAAAAACCACACTATATTCAATATTTTCCCAATTAATTGGTGTTTTACACCTTCTTATATGTAATGCTTCAAATGGATCTATATTTAAATTTGATTGGTAAGATTTATTATAATCAAAATCTACCAGTAGAAGATACTCTTCCCACTTATATTTTTGATCCATGCAATACATTTGAATAAGATCCTATAAAACTTGGTTTAGTACTCTTTGTTTATCCATTCATTTTTAGATGATATATAGTACTAAAATCCAACTTTGTTCCCAAAGATAATTTAGATTCAATGAAAACCTAGATGTCATTTTAGATCTTAATCAGAAATGAACTTCTCTAGAAACCCATGTAACTAGTACACCTCTTTCATGAATCTTTTTGTAAGCATTTTTCAATCATCAATTAAATTAACTAGTATGAATTGAGCTACCTTGGTTATTTTTTCAATTACCACCAAGATCATGTCATTTCAATTTTTTGTAATCACAAACATTAGATAAAATCCATACTAATTAATTGCCTATTACATTCTAATATATCATGAAGATAAAACACTCCTATTATAGTCACATGTTTAGACTTCACATGCTAACACTCCAAAAAACAAAACACAAAATCAATTTCATCCCTTTTAATTACTTTTTATAAATAAAAAGGTTTTAGCTTAGCCATGAGCTTAGTCACTCCAA
Source organism: Torreya grandis (assembly GCA_037957365.1). Lineage (NCBI taxonomy): Eukaryota > Viridiplantae > Streptophyta > Pinopsida > Cupressales > Taxaceae > Torreya > Torreya grandis. The sequence continues at coordinate 1,836,870 of JARHVA010002105.1, read as the reverse complement.
GTTAACCTGAATAAGGGGTATTGTGCAATTCCTTTAACATCATGCTCCTCAAATTATCTCTATCAAGTACATACATTATACCATTATACCTTGAAAGACCATAATTATCCAAATTTAATCCCTTAAACTTAGGGTTTTGAGCATTCTTTGACAATGTTTTCTTAATATGCTCATAGAATTCATCTCTTAAGGAGACTTTAACAACTTGATCATGAAAGGTACTCCTACTAGTATTAAAATCTGACATATACCTTCTATGACTTAGGGTATAAAAAACTTTATTTTCCTTTCCCTTAATATAGATAATATCAAAATAATAGTTGGACAATAACTCTAACCAATGTTTATGATGAGCATTTAAGTTTAATTGGATGAAGATACATTTGAGCCCCAAGTTGTCAGTATTGAGGTCAAATGATTTCCCCAACAGATAATGCCTCCAAATTTGTAAAGAATGCACTATTATATCATGTTCCATATAATGTGGGGAATAATTTTCCTCATAAGGTTTAAGTTTTCTAGGCTCATATACTAGAACTGAACCATCATACATAAGAACTCCACTTAGACCATCCCCAAATGCATTAGTGATTACTAAGAACTGACCATTAGGATTATGAACTCTTAGCACAGGTGCTAACATGAGCCTCTTTTTTAACTTCTAAAAGGCTTTCTCACACTTTTCTAACCAAATAAAACTCAGATTCTTCCACTGAAGATAATTAATTAGGTTAGATATTTTAGATAAATTTGGAAAAAATCCTTGTAATACCCTATTAGTCTCATAAAAATTCTTACATTGTGCACATTTTTGGGTGATGGACACTCCATTATGGATCTCATCTTCACCATATAAATTGAAATTCCTTATATGAAGATAATATGTCACAAATATTGCACTTTCCTTTGGAAAAATGCACATTTAGACAACTTACCATAAAAGTGTGCTTCTATAACTACTACAACACCAACTTTAGATGTTATAAACGTTCTTCCTCATTCTTAGAATAAATGAGGATATCATCCAAAAAAACTAACACAAAGTGATCTAGATAATCCATAAACACTATTTTAATGAGATTCATGAATGTTGATGGAGCATTTGTTAAATTAAAAGGCAACACTATAAATTCATAGTGCCCATACCAAGTTTTCTACACTATTTTTGCAACATCTTCTCAAATCCTCAACTAATGATATATCTATTAGAGATCTATCTTTGAGAAAAAATTTGTCACATTCATTTGATCAAATAAATCATCAATGTGAGGAAATGGATACCTATTCTTGATTTTCACTTTATTCAACATCATGTAATCAATACACAATCGAAAAGTACCATCCTTCTTAATGAACGTAACTTGTGCTCCTTATGGTGACACACTCAGTCAAATCAACCCTTTAGATAAAGAAATATATTATTGATATTTAAACTCAACCAACTATGTAGTTGTCATCTTATAAGGTGCCATGGATTTCAATTCTAAACCATGTATTATATCAATTGATAAATCAAACTCCTACTTGGGTGGTAATCCTGTCAATTCCTTTGAAAACACAACCTGAAAGTTTTTAAAAAAAGGTTAATCCTCAATGGATAATTACTTTGTTTCCTCCATATCATTTATTTTAACAATAAATGTCTGACATCCTTTATTTTGAGCCTTCTTAAGGTGAATCATAGAAATTTACCTAAGTTTGAGCTACCTTTTCTCACCCTAAATTTTAGTCTGATTCCCAAAATCATCCTAACATTCTACCTTCTTCAAATAGAAATCTAACTTTACTTTATGCTTAGAAAGCTTATTCACCTATAGGATTACATCATATAACCCTAGTGGAGATATATAAATATATATTATAGTAGTGAATATAGGTAATTCAATCTTAGCTTCTATTAAGCACATATCAAATTTGACCTTAGATTCATTCCCATATTGCACTAACCATGCATTTTCCATTGAACCAGCTTTCCTACATAGCTTAGAAATAATACATGGATAAATAAAATATTTTATATCTCCAATATCAATCAAAATGGACATGGGTTGACCAAAAATATTTCCTATAACCTCAATAGACTAAAATTTGAAAATTATCTTGATGATTTTTAATAGTTGCATGGATTCTCTATTGAAAGTTTAATTGTTATGAAGTACCCTTATCTTTACCTTTATAATTTCCTTGAGTAAATTTCTTGGTGTGGTGATCTCATCCATAAATGAAACATCCACTAGGAGGTCCTTTGATTTTTGACTATTAGTTCCCCTTGAAACTAGGTTTGAATCCACCATCTACTTTTTTCTACCCAAGAAGTTACTAAACTTAGAATTTTGATTATTAAACTAATTATTGGAATTTATATTCCTCTTCTAGTTATTCTTATTAAGATTGGGTTTGGCACCTCCAAACTTCTTATTGAACTTCTCTCTAACCTTAAGTAAGAGACTTCAATTTTGAATCCTTCTTAACTACCTTATCAAAGATATGCTCCTTTTTAGATGGCACATATACATCTACCTCACATACAATTTTGGGGTTTAAATCCCATAATAAACTTTAGGATGTAAAACATTTCATCTACCTGATATTGAGGAATATATTTTAGGATCCTAGTCAATTATTCCTAGTATTCATTAAATGAAAGATCTCCCTACTTTAGATTCTAAAATTTGTAAGCTTTTGGTCAAAATATAACTAGGGTAACCATCATTATCTAAATAAAACCATGAATTTATCCCATGTGGTGATAGTGGAGTCGAGGCTCATTTAGATTATATTATTTTCCTAAAGCATTACTACTTATCCAATAAGCTGATATGCTCCCCAAACTACCTTAGTGACTTTTAAATAATTACAAATCTCAAAGTAATTTTCCATTTCTTTCAACTAATATTTAGCACCATCCCCTAACATAGTTTCATCAAAATTATGAGGATTTAATTTTTTCATGTCTCATGAAATTTCTATAGCTACAAGAGCCCTCACATCTTGTGGCATGTCATCATGACTATGCTCTTGCTAAGCCTCTTGTTGAGATTATTGGTTAATAGGGTTCTCTTCAAGATATTAATAATTAGCTTTATCAACATTCCCATGCAATCAAAGTCCATGATTTGATCCCTAATTTCATGCATGGCTATGATAATCTAATCCAACTTTATAGATTGCTCTATGACAAATTGATTTGGATCTTCTAGAGGGTTGGTGTTTTAAGTACCCTCACCTCCATGTATATCATACACTATTATCCTTTATGAATATTATTATAATACAGATACATTAGAAAACTCATTAAGTCTTAATTTTGAGCCTCAACTCTAATACCATAATGTTAAAACCCCACTAGGTTTAACTCAAAAAATGGTATTTAAAAGAAAAACTTTACTAAATAATAATCAAACTAGATTATTCACAATTAAGATAAGTCAATTGATCTTTAATTAAATGTATCTTGCATAATAACTAAATATGATTCATTTATATAATGATCAATTTAACACATTCAATAGAATTAAAATTTCATCCATCACATAAAGTATATTTTTCTAAATAGTAACTCAACCAACTACTAAAAATTATACAAGAAGAGCATCCAATATGTTATTTATCAATTACAATAATTTGATGTTTATGCATCAAAGTGAATAAAAATAAATAAAATGTTGCATAGAACTAACAAGTATCCACAAACTCATCATTTTTATATAAACTAAAATCATGAGTAAAATTATCTATCAGTTGACTACAAGAGGAGAGGGAGAGCATCATCAGAGTACTTTTCCACACCAACCATGGACTATAGATCTTGTGCACAATTTATCAACTAGGGAATGACCCCCCATGAATGAGTAGATGATAATGGTGCATGTATCTAAAATTAAACTAGAACCTATGTGCTTTAAGATTCTAACAACATGAAGCATATCATAAAAAATTATGTTCTAACATGACATCATTCATACATGCATATAATAAAATAGGTGAAATGATAATGTTTAATTATAAACATTACTTTGGCCAAAATTTTCATATAGTTTAATGATTTAGTAGATTAATCATAATCACACACACTCAACCTAATTTCATTAAATCTAAGTATTAATTAATCTAAATATATGCACGAGAACCTTCTCATGATAATAATCTTTAGTGTCATTAATACCAAATTTACTAAGTAACCCATATACAGGATTTCCATTGAATTTTTATATAGATTTAATATTAATTAAATAGAAATTAAATACAATAAATACTTGAAATAACTACATGTTAAATAAATAATAATGTATATTGTCATTTTAAGATTTGTGGGAAGGCAGAAGGCGGAAGGCAGATGGTTTCAAAATTTGAATGACACGTTGGGGCGCGCTGGGTGCGTTGGGCACGCTGGGAGTGCTGGGCGGGTAGGGTGTGCTAGAAGCATTCCCAGAATGTGCAGGGAGGTAGATAGAAAGCACCCTCCCAGAAGGGGGAAAAGAAGGATGGAAGGTAAATGGAAAATTGTTGGTGGTGAACCAAGAAGGAGGTAATAACCCTGGAGGGACAGCAGGAGAGGTAGAAATAAATGAAGAGACTGAATTTTATAGTGATAAAAAGACTAGAATACCTACCATTACTACCCAATAGGATTACTCTCTTGCTGTGGTGGGGTAGAAGACTGAAAAGGAGAAAGAGAATGTGCATTTAAACAAGGAAAAATTCTCAGAAGAGCTGAAGGCAGAGTACTCTAAACAAAAGAAGTGATCCTCTCTATTTGGCAAGAAACCCAATGGAAAACTTCTCTTCCCACCAGTTATTACAAAATCTTGCTGGGAGAAAGGTGAGTTTTAAGTTATTATCCCAGATCCTTTAATAGATTTTTTTGTGTCTTCTTTGGAATTCACCCTAGTGGGTAAATTTTTAGGGGCAAGACCAGATATAGAATCCCTTACTAAAATGGTTAAAAGGAAATGGGTCATTCGAGGAGAGGTTGAAATCGCTCCAATGTTGAATGGTTTTTTTTCTTGTTTAATTTCAACTGTAAAGAGGACATGAATATGGCTCTGTGTGGAGGACCGTGGTCTTTTGGCAAATATTCTTTAACTATTAAAAATGGGAGCCTAACATGGATCTTTCAGATTCTTTCTTCTTAAACACTCCCATTTGGGTAAGACTTCCTGGCCTCCCTCTAGAGTTTTGGCACGAAGACATTTTTAAAGGCATAGCCAACTCTTTTGGTGAACTGGTGGCTTTGGATAATGTAATGGCTACCAGATCCAAACTTCAACATGCCAGAATTTATGTTAAAGTAGCAGATTTGAATAATCTCCTAGAAAAAGTGGATTTAATTTCTAAGCATGGCAAAAAAACTCAAAGGTTTGTTTTTGAAGAACTGCCCAATTCTTGCTATGTTTGTAAAAAATAGGGGCATTGGGCCAGAAACTGTCCTTACAAAAGAAAAAATTATTCAAGCAGTGGTTTGGATGACAGAAAGACCAAGGTTTAGCACAAGAAAGTATGGATACCCAAAGAAAATAATCTACAAGTACTAAATAACAATGAAGATAATAAAGTCCTACATGCTGAGGAGGAGAAAGAGATTTCTAGCGAAGATCCCAAAGTTCCACAATCAGAGGCAGATGAAGAGTTTGTTGATGAGAATGAAAATTATGAGCAAGAAGGATATGGGCTGCAATTACAAATCACAATTCCTGAACAAAGAAGTGTTGATTTGATAGATTTATCAAAACAAATCATGGGCTGTCAAAAGATGGAAGACCGATGGGGAGATGTAGAAGACAAAACTGAGTGGGAGAAAGGAAAATTCGTGGATGGAATTGAAAATAAATTAGAGAAAGGAGATCCTCTTGATTCTCAGTCTAGGGAGATTCAAGCTGAGAATGCTCCCCCTCTGAAGGAGATAAACGTAAATGATAATGGAGAAAACATAAAGCACTTCCTAAACCAAAGAAAAGTGTTGATAAAAAAGACCATAACAAAGGGTGTTGAAACAAGAAGCAGCAAAAAAGACCAGAAAATGAAGGTGAAACAGCCATTTTCTACAATGGATAAATTTGGAAAAGGAAATGGACAGTTTTTAAAAGTGAAACCGGATGTCGGCTCTCTAGACAGATCAGGAAGAAGATCCGCAAAGAAAAACAAAGAGCTAGAAAGTAAGCAGAATATTACTGATGGTAGGCAGGCAACTATTCTGGACTTTACCCCTCAAAAATAGTTAGAAAATCTTTATTTGGAGTTTTAGGGGGTGGAATATAAAATGGATAATGATGTTTCCCCTATTTTTGCTGCTAGTTTTTAGTAGGCTTAAGGATTGTTGATCCTAGTGCTTGTAATTGCTCTATCTTTTTTTATCCTGTCATAGGGTTTCGGGGCCCCTTCAAAACCTATTTTTACCTCAATCTAAAACTACATGTTAAACAATAATAACTTAATAAGTTCTAATACAACCCAAATTCCATTTTCCAATAAGGCATTATTACAAATAAATTATTTTCTAGCATTATTCATAATATTTAAGAATCTACCAATTCCATAATAAACATCCTTGTTCACAAGTATTATAATGAAAATAATTAGAATTTCATAATAAATCTTAATATAATCAACAAATAATAAATACAACATTTCATTGTTATAATAAGCAATTAATCATTTTCCCTCTTAATTAATAACTAAATTAACATGTTATATATTAATAATATACATCCCAATTTGTATATGAATACATCTACAAACATTTTCTTCCATACCAAATTATCCACATACATATTCATATCAAGTATGCCTACTTATATTTATATACATTTAAAACCAGGAGCCACTAATGTCCTAATGGCATGATATATACTTATAAATGGTCATACATCTATATATATACTTATACATATATACATATATGTATGTATGTATAGGTATATATGTATGTATACATGTATGTGTGTGTGTGTGTGTGTGTGTGTGTGTGTGTGAGTGAGAGAGAGAGAGAGAGAGAGAGAGAGAGAGAAAGAGAGAGAGAGAGAGAGAGGAGAGAGAGAGAGAGAGAGAGAGAGAGAGAGAGAGAGAGAGAGAGAGAGAGAGAGAGAGAGAGAGAGAGAGAGAGAGAGAGAGAGAGATTCATAAATAATGCATATTCATCTTTATGTATAATCCATAGTTACATATATACATACTTATATATGTTTGATTTTATTCTCATATTTAAAGTTTCCTACTTAAGAAATATAAACTCATATTTAAACTAAATATCAATTATATTAACACCACATAAAATTAAAAACTTGAATTAAATGCATTAAAAACAAACATTAACTATTAAATATTATTACAATCATATGGTACATTGACTTATTTAAATCATATAACATATTTGAACCCCAAAATTAAACATCCATGACTAAAAATAGTGCAAATTCCATCCATTTTTAAAATTATTAAAACTTAGTATGAACCATACATCTAACTAAATATACCTAACATAATTCAATCATTCATCTAATCAAATTATACCCTACTGATAAGGAAAATAATCCAATTAATAATTTTTATCCCTATCTTCACATAAGTTTATGTATATTTGTCCAAGATATTATAGTAGACAACAATCCTATTCAAAGATAATTATTATAAATAATAACCTAGTTATTCCATATTAACTAAATACAATATATATTTTGACTCTATCTTGTTATGTATATCCAATTATTTCATACAATCTAACTATGGTTTATTAACTCAAAATTAATATTCATCTCAAATTATGACCTTTAATTAATACACAATCAACATGTAATAATAATATATTCATAAATAACTATAAACTTGTATACACAGTTGACAAGAAAGTCATTTACACACACATCCAACTATAAAATTTTATACGCAGTCAAGATTTAAACTAAGTTAATTAAAATAATAACATTTAGTCATTCCATTAAAAAATTATACAAAATCAACTCATAGTACACAAATATTTTTTTAAACATAGTCAATCAATAACCATTTTCACATTTTCTACTCAAGGACATTCATACATAGTCAACTCATAGTTGTCTATACACAATCGACACATAACACATTATAAACACTCAACTATTTCATCTAGGTTTAGTCAATAAACTACTTCCAGTTATCCCTATAAAATTATTTATGTACATGTAATCATAAATAAAAACACTTAGACACTTTAAAATTAAAATATAATGAATACACAACTAAGTAATTTTCAATGAATACCTCATTTACACATTCTAAAATCTAGTTGAAACCCAAAAATCTAAAACAATATCCCAAGTTGAAGCCATTTTAATATATAAACATGCTAAGTAAAACTTAGACAAGTAAATGATCATCAAAAACCCTACTCGAACCCTATACCCAAAATATTTTTTTGAGTTATTTCAATAACATATAGTAATTTTACTAATAGATAGAATAATTCATAGACAAGTAAATAAACCAAACAAGCTATACTCATCCATGTAATTTAAACACTCAAGAGTTTTATTCAAACAACATTTCTAACCTTCTATACTCATGTTGGGATTTAATCAAATCATGAATTTGAGTCTATGGGTGTATTCCTCTTCTCATAGGGTCAAATAATTGATTCACCCTAGGGTTTCAAACTTTAAAACAACCATTTTTTGTAAACCCCATAACATTTTATTCATAGATTGTATAGCCTAAATACATAATTTTAGAGAAAATCTAAAGAACAAACCCTACCTCATTATGATCTCAAATTAGCCTTTATTTTTTGGTCTACAAATCAATGTCCCTTCCTTTTTCTCTTATTTCCTCTATCAATCCTCACTACTCTCCAAAAATCCAAAACTCCATCTTTCTATTGTTTTCATAGTCAACTGCATTTATTTTGAAAAAACCCTAATTTCATGGTGACCCATTCTCTACCATTATTTATCCAATAATTAATTGCCATCAAAATAGAAATTCCTAACATGATTCCCACATCTCACATCTTTACCAATGAACTCATAGTCTCCCCATTATTTCCTTTCAACTTGCAGTCTAATCCTATCCACCTAAGTTGCATGGTTCAAATAAACAAAAACAAAGACAACCAAACCAAATGATGACTCTTTGAATTAGGGTTGACATTATATTATGTCAATAAACCTAATTATTATGTTAAATAATATATTTCATGCCTATCCACATTAATAATAAAATAATCAAAGCTAAACATTTAAATAATCAAGACTTTATACATAGATAATCCCTTAGGTATTAAAAACTATGCCACCCTAGGTAGCACCTTAGGTCTAGGTTAGATATATCTTAATAAAATCATTTTTTTATATGTTAAAAAATGTAATTTAATTATTTTCCATGTATATATGTTCTAAAAATAATTTTATATTTAATTTTTTTAGGTACACGCTTATAAGGGGTTACATAGTCAACAAAAATATAGACATCTAAAAATATATATACCAATGTAACATTCCATAATGACAACCACATTATAATCATAGAAAATATTAACTAAAATACAACTAAATATAATATAAGCATTGATCTAAACCATATCAACACATCCAAACATGAATTAATTAAACACAATGAAATTAAATCAATCATGGATTATTGTACTACATGGTGTGTGATGGGTTCTTTGTTGAATCTCTACACCTCCAATGTATTCATTTGTAGTACCTTCCCTAATGATACTCTCCCCCCATACCTATTTGGGGAGTGGACTTTCTCCTACATCCACCTCTCAAATACAAATGGTAATCATCTTGTAACCATGATAATCAATAACAATGATGTTAAATCATAATAATACTGAATAAGTATAATCCACATGCATATGAAACTCATGTACATCTAATAAATAAATTAATGAATCACACACAAATAATCATTATATTTATGTCCATAAATCAACATAATTAAAATAGTTTGATACAAAAATAATTAAAAAAAATTAACCCCATTAATATTTGTTTAATAAGAAAATAAATTTTAGTGAGGAAATCAGGATGTAACATAAAATACCTGAGGCCTTAATGGTTTCACATTTTTTTTATTGTCATACCATATATTCAACTACATATTTTTGGAAACCCCCTTGATTCCTTACGTAAAGAAATCTTTCTTGATTCTATGATATGTTTTAAAAATTCTAGATTGACCTCCAACTGGAGAGGCATGAATATCTTGAAGACTTATATGTTTTAGGAGAGAATTATTATAGAGGTATAATATATATTTATACCATAATGTGTTCCACTTCCATGTAAATTTTTAAAAATTATTATAACCTTATTAAATATTTTGAATCAAATTCTTGGTAGAACCATCATTCTTCCATTCAAACCTTATTTCCTCTAGCCAATCTACCTTCCACGTGTTCATGGTATATAATAATTCCTCAACTAATTCATCCCATTAGGGGAGTGAATCTACCACCACATTATATTTTTTATTTCTTAAATACTATTTAAAAATCATATTATAACATTTTTGTCATCCATTTCTATTTTTCTTCATATGATAATCATTATTCCAAAAAATATTTGAGGCTATCATGATTAGTCTTTACCTAAAAGTGATGACCATTAGATAAGGTCTCCATTACTTCATTGCATGCAAAATATCCATCATATCTTTCTCATGGATTGGTTTGATCCTTTTTTCTCTTCAATTAGTGAATTTCAAATCTAGTGGTATGTCTTCTTGTATGAGTATATCTCCCATGTCATATCTCGATGTGTTACACTCTAAATTTTTTTTAAAAAATTTAGGAGTATCCAAAATTGAGTTGTGCACATATCCATTTCAATTTTTCAAATGCATTCATATCTAAATTATTCCATTATAGGGAGTTTTTATTTAAAAAATAGGTGAGTGGGGTTGTAATGCTACCATAATTTTTGACAAGACTACAATAATAACTAGTTAACCCCATAAATACTTAGAGGTTATTGAGGGACTTAGGAACATACACTCCACTATCACTTGGATGTTTTTAGGATCAAAATTCATTCCTTCATGTGTTATAATATGACCCAAGTACACCATATATTGGACACAAAAAATATAGTTGGAAGGTTTGGCATAAAGCTAATATTGTTCCAAAACTAAAATTACCTGTTTCACATGTTTTAAATGGTCCTATATATATATATATATATATATATATATATATATATATATATATATATATATATATATATATATATATGAGGATATCCACAAAAAACACTAACACAAAATTTATCAAAAATGGACTAAAAATAATATTCATCAAACTCTAAAATGTATATGGTGCACTTATGAGGCCAAAGGCATGGCCATAAATTCATAAATTCCTTCATGAGTTATAAAAGTTATTTTAGGTATGTTATCATCATGGATACAAATATGATGATAACCAGATCAAAGGTATAACTTGGTAGAATAAACAACACCATACAACTCATGTAGCAATTCATCAATTACTAGAATTGGAAATTTATCTTTGATGGTTTAGTTCTTGATTTCTTTATAATCTGGGAACATCCTCCAATTATCATCCTTATTTTACACCATGAACACTGGGGAGGAAAACTTTGACTATGTTGGATGATTCCTACTTCCAATAACTTCTATATCATATTTTAAATTTCATTGTTATGGGCATAATGATATTTGTAGGGTATAATATTGGGTGGTGTACTTCCTAGAATGATCCTGATGACATGATCATACACATGACTTGGAGTAAGTCCTTTTGACATGCCACTAAAAATAAAAAAATGGTCAGCCAACACCATTTATAAATAAGGATGTGTAGAATACTTGATTGGTTGAACTTATATTGAAAATAAGTGTGCCACAAATCCTTTTGTACCTTTATAATAATCTTCATAATCTAGTAGTAACTAACCAGTTGTTGAGATTTAGCCTATAACCCACGTAGCTCAAAGGTACTACATTCTAAATTAGACCTCATGAATAATTTTTTGGAAATGCAAAGGGAAATGCAACTGATCAATAAATCAATCCTAGCTTAGAGAACATAAATCCAACTTGCACTTTAGATTGTCAATACATTAGATATTTAAGGTCATGACTAAGATGGATTTTCTATAACTATCCAAGGGATATCTTACCATAATAATATCACTAGGGAGGGTTCCAACTCCTCCATTCAATCAAAACTATGCAATAATCTTAACTAGTTCCTATGTTTTCACATTCACTAAACTAATAACAAGTAAAGTAAAGTCTAATCTAGTGCTCACCAAAGATTATAGAACAAAGTGGGGATAATAAAAATTAAAATTAAAAATGAATAAAAGACATATACTCATGTAAATATATATGGAATCCTAATGCATGGGAGATAATTACAAATACATATCTATCTACTCTTACAAAGGAGTGACAAAAGTTAGGAATACTTACCTTTGAAGATGAACCCACTAAGCCTCAATCTCTCCCTTGGATAAGGTGATTCAAAAGAGGTTATTGATATATGTAAGGATGAAAAAGATAAATTATCTCCAAGATACAAAACCTATCGATGCATCCAAAAGACTTTTCCATAAGATAAGATCTGTATATCCAAAAAAAGTATGATACCCTAAGCTATGATCCTCAAGTAGAATGGTGGATAAGCAGATGAAAAATATATATCTCTTCTCCTTATCCTCTCTTAGAAATAATGAAATGGATGTGTTTATATATCTGAATCTAACCCTATTCCTTTCTAAAAGTTTAGTCAAAAGGGTCAACCTAATTAAATTTCTATCACTATTGATAACAATAAATTAGGTCTTGGTCTAGGTGGATCAGGGGATTACCTAAACCTTAAATATGTTTTATCAATTATATTTTAGAGTAAATGGGTTTGAAAATATAATGTAAACCATAAAAAAGGATTTTAGGCTAATGAAGGGCTAATGAAGGTAGAAAATGACTAGAGGAGGGTGAAAAATAGGAGGCAAAACTTAGGGGAATGTTTCTAGGAGATGGGTGTGTAGATATCAAGTGTTAGTATAGGGATAAAAATATTATAAATCACATATGGTCTACCCACCCCTTTCCTAGTTCACCCTTTTAGGCATACACTCAAAGAGATTGAGAATTGATGGGTTCTTATAAGATAAAAAGCATCAGTAATTGATAAAGTTTGAAAATATTATGTGTGTACATATTCCCCACTCTAATATCATCACATATCACTCATGTGAAACATGAGATGGCACTTCAAGAAAAAAATATAACAACACACAACACTAAAGTTGAAAAAAATGTAGTAAGGAGGAAATAAGATAAATGAAAGGGCAGAATTGAAAAACGCATACCTTTACTTACTTTAGTGTTGTAGATAAAGAAGGAGATGTAATAAATGTAAAGGTGTCTAATGTGGGGAATATTAGTTAAAATTTTAGAAGCTATCATAAAAAATAATGAAAATTTGAAATTTTTACAATATAGACACATAATAGGTTAAAAAACTCTTTATGATGTCAGGATTCCAACACATTTTATGGTTTGGAAAATTAGCTAGTATAAACAAATATATGATCAAAATATGGAATTTGTTAGTAAATATTTGAAAGGTAAATAATTTTTAATAGTAAATATAAATAGGGTGAAAACTAATTCATGTATTATCATTACTATTCTAAGAAAATAGATCTCTAAGAGACCTAGTTGGAGACCAGATAGCCATCATGGTGAGGAGATGACAACTAAGATGGGGATGATGTATAATGGCCATAGTGAGTGTATCCTAGGTAAGCAATGGTAAATTTAAAAAAAAAAATTAAATATTTTAATTTGAATTTAAGATAAAAATAGAAACTGGACTAGTAGGCAAAATCTAGGCACCAAAATGAACCCTAGGAAAATTTTAGGTAAACTAGGGTTAATACGAGATATTAGGTAGGACTAAGTCAAACCAATAAATTCCCAAGGCATTTATGGTAAATGGGTAAAAATTTATTATTGTGGATGAATAGATTTGACTTGGTTAACTTAATCTATAAGGTGAAGGAGAATGATAAGGATGATGGCATGGTAGTGGGCTGATTTAATATGTTAAAATGGGGTTGAATGTGTAGTAGTAGGCTGACTTAGTTGATAAAAGTTAAAGGTTGACCATGTATGATAAGGATGATATAGTTTGCTAAAGAGGGCCAATGTAGTATTAATGTGGATGATCTAGTGATAAATTGAAAAGGTTGATCTAGTATCACAAATAAAATATAGGGTTGATTTAGTATTGAAATGGATTGATGTTGTAGAAATTTATGAAACTAAATCAAAGGTGTATAATTTTTGAAATTTTAAGAATATATTTTTGATTATTTATGATATGGAGGTCTGATACATCTTTTGTTATTTTATATTTTCTATAGATGTCATAGGTATTGATGAATGATATATGAATCATGGCTATCATATCTACTAGAGTGATTGACTAACATAGACAAAGCACAACTAATCATGTCAGGATTTGGAGGCATCATGGAGATGAGTAACATCCTACTTAGTTTTGATCTTATTATCATGTTCCTTAGAGCATGGTAACAATTAACCAACACTTTTTGATGGGTGGAAGAAGGGAATATCATGCTAGAAGATATCCATACATTATTAGGACTACCAATAGGATAAATAGTGGTGATCACATGGACATTAGTGATCACAGGGACATTATATGATCTAGAAGAGAAGAGAACACTAGCCTAATGGATGACATGCTCAAATAAGATATACCTAATATTGAGGGTTAGTTTTTTTAATGTATATATCATTGATATTTTAGATATCTAGAAGGATATGATGAGACTTATGATAACACAAGTGCTATGTCACAAGTTAGATGGCAGTACTACTATATGTGATAACCTTAGGTTAGTCTATTTTGGATCAAGGAGCACTTTATGACTTTAGGGTTGTCATCTAGGTTTAGCTTATGCACGATATGTATGGGATGTTGTCTAGAGGGTAGAATAATATGGGGCCTATTTTTTTATTGAGTGTTTAGATATATGAGAGGTTTCATATGTATCAAATATATGGTTTACCCCATGTGAATGATAATATATTACTTTGGGTGATGAGATGGAGATAGGACCATCTAGCTTGGGCTATGCCCCATATGACAACATTGAAAACTATCACATGAGGAGAGATCATATGGCATCCCTACATAAAAATTTCTATTATATGGCCTAGTTAGTTTACCATTGTGATAGGTTTAGCATGGGTCTAGATCATGGGCCATTATCCCTCATGGGTAGAGTTGTATTCTATGGCATGATTTTTAGGGTAGGTCAAACTCCCACACTTAAAAGCCCCTCTAGTATTACCTATTTATTGGGCATGGCATGATATAGAGACAAAGGGGAGAGGAGGAGGATGAGTACCAATGGTGATACCTATGGTTAGGCCATGATGTGTTAGACCATAGACTAATCGAGCATAATAGCGGGTAGTTAGGGGAGAGATGACATGGATGTTGATGCAAGGACACAATAGGAACCATATTAGGCACCACTATAATAATGAACACCTTAGCCACACCATTGATGTATGAACTGTTGGTGAGAGTAGGTAAAAGTGAGGTAAATAATGTAAGATGACCCAACATTCATTTTAGGACATAAGTGGTCTATAGAGACACCTCTTAGGAGTGGGCCTCAACATGCATGAGTGGTGACTCTAAGCTTTACACTAGTGAAAAGGTGATCTATGGAGGAGGCACTCAGGGGATGAGTAGACTAGAATACCATGCTCAATGGGAGAAAAAATTAGGAGATGATGGTTGGTGATATCAAAAATGGTGAGAAATGTGATTTTTATTTAATTTTTTAATATATAATACTAGTTACATATGGTTATAGTAGATATATAATTTTTGAGATATATATGTGATCTAATATTTATCCAATTTTGAGATATACTAGCTACTATTTGGTGATAGAGGAGGTTATATGGTGAGCATTGATTTTGGCTATGCATCATGACATTTTGGATAAGGTACTAGCACCATATGACCCCACCACTCTAGATGTTCCTATGGTACCATCTTCCCCAACCTAGGTAAGTTAATTTAGATTGGTGGGGAAGGTTTTGAGGTAGTTTTAGACACATGGGTATGGATTGGAGTCACTAGTAGTAGTGGGAGAGGGAGAGTCATATGCATTATAGGCCTTGGATCAATAGAGATTAGTGCATATGTCTATATGATTCAACTTGGATAGGTGCACACCTAGGTGACCAACTTATAGGGATAGGTAGTATGTTTGAAATAATATATTATGTCAATACAACAAACCATTTTGAGGGGATAGTCCCAAGTATCTATGGGAAATGTGTCTAGGCCATAGGATATGCATTATGGACCCTAGCCATATATATGGAACTATTTATTTTATATTTTGTACTTTATATTGTATAGAACACATGATATATATAGATATTGATTTTGACAGTTGGATTTGATCTTGTGAGTTGTATTTGGTTGTGGATGTTGACACATGGATATATTTATTTATATCACATGTATTTAGTTGTTATTTTATATTATGTGTTAAATATATGTGGAGTGTTTTCTTTTTAAGCATTATGTGATACACACACATGGTTAAAAATAAGGAAGCAAAAATGACTTGGAAAAGTATAAGTAATCAAAACAAATGTACTACACAATATATCATGATGGGAAATGTGTAATAATAAAACATGAGAAAATATAATAAACCAAAGTTAATAACAAGGATAACAAAATTTTTTTAAACCTTGAAAAATATTTGCACCAAATTAAAACAAGTAAAATCACACTATATCATGTTGGGAAGTATGAAAATAATGTAATAAAATGGAAGGCATAAGAAACACCAAATGGTATATAAAAAATAAAATGATTAAGTCAATCAATCATACTAAATCATGTTGAGAAGTATAAAAGAGAAACAAAATTGGAAAAATGAGCTTAAATTGATCACACTAATTCAAGTTGGGAAGTATCAAAAAGTTAATAAAAATGGTTGTATTCTTACATGCAATCAAAAAATAAGAAGATAAAAATTAAATATCAATGAAATAATCATAAAACATACTATATCAATATGAAAATCATGTTAATAATGTGTAACTCAGATTAATCACCACTTATCTCAAATTTGACACATGTAATTTCATTATAACTTGGGTATTGGAATTTTTTTAAGAAAGGCCTAGTCTTATCCATGATCTTACATTACAACTCATAAATGGAAAAACAATGAGATATAAATGACTAAGAAAATATGTTAAAAGGAATTTTTGAATATTAAAAAGGTAATTCATGAGAAAATCCTAGTCTTATCCACGGTTTGACACTACAACTCACAAATGGAATCCCTAGGGGGAGTGATCAGTGAACAAAATAATATTTCTCAATGGGAAATATTAGGATGGTTTGAAATGACCATAAACATATAAAGGATACCCTGTTCTTGGTAAACACAAAGCTATATAGGCAAATAAGTGAGGTACTAATATCAACTCATGTTGATTTTTTAGAAAATGAAATTAAAATGGACCTACCTTCCCACAATGTGTTCCTCATTCCTTAAGACCTCTTACAGAGCCATCGGTCTACTACAAATATTGGATACTTGTGTGTGATCAAGTAGGTATCACTAAAAGATGATTTTTATTCTCTTTTCACAATCCACTATCCTAATGCATCCCAATGGACCTCAACTCTATCATGAGGCCAAATATGGAGTTTGAGATTTGATTAAAAAAAGGATGTCTTTAAATCACTTATTTTAGTATGATTTAACTTTTGAAATATTGAATGTTATCTTTTATATCATGGCCTTTTGTTAAAATGATTTAGATATTAAATTTGTATAGCTTTTAAGATTCCTCCTTCGTACAAACTTGGAATAACCAACATGAGAGACAAATTGATACACATAAATGAGTTTTAGACTTTGGCTAAAGGAAATTAAGTATACAAAGACATGACTAACTGAAACACTTAGGCTTACTGAGGAACCGATATGTTATCTCAAGTTTTGACCATGTGTATGCTTAGTTTTCAAAAGGAAATAAGGGGAATAAAGAGAGATCCAAGGTGGATCAATAAAATGAGATTATAATGAGATGAATTGTTTTCTAACTAATCACATGGTAAATAAGGATTACTAAGGGGAGAATGGTTTGTATAACCAAGTCACAATAATGATTATCCATGTTATAGAGATAAGTTAGAAAATAATCATGAGAAAATAATAAGACATCCATGGAAAAAAATAAACTCATAAATAGAATCTATAATCATGAAAATAATCCATAAAAAATCATAAGGAAAGAAAATGACTCCATAGACAAGATATAATGCAAAGTATAAATAGCTATATAAGATAGATAAGTGAAGCAAAATTTGTCATAGATTCAAATGATATAAAGTAGATAAATACAAACTTGGATAAAACATCCAATCCAAAATGAAGAAAAAATTGAAGGAACACCATGTTATCTTCCATAAGTACTGGTAAATTTGTCCAAAAACATTGTCCATAACATCTAAAAGATCTTTGTGAAGTTGGAATCTAACTTTAGCAAAGGTCTCATTGATATTTAGTGAAAGCTAGGAAAATATCTCATGTCGAATCTCCTTGAAAAAAAATGTTGACATGACTAAAGGATCATGCTCATGAGGGCCATAATGCATATGATACTTGGGATAATGAATAGGAGTGTAATTTATGAGACATTAAGGATTCATTGGTGGAGAAGGGACCATAGGTGAATGAAGATCCATAGGTGGAGAAACCAAAAGTGGATAAGGGACCATATGTGGAGGAACCAAGGGGGAATAAGGGGGAACCTTCTTATGTGGGAGCCCTATGGGAGGAGGGATAGTAGGTTTAGGAATGGCCATGATGTGATCCTGGAGATGCTTCTAGAAGATGCAATAATGATCAATGTGATGGGTACCACTTTGGTGCCATAAAAAATATACCTATCCATATTTAGAAATATATGTAGGTAATAACATAGGAGGAGGTATAGCCTTATCTATATGCTGAAGAAAAGTAGGATGCAAGGTACCAATATATTATCAAAAAAATTGGCAATGGGTAGAGGAATGATTTTATATGCCATGGAAGAAACAAATAGGATTGTTAGTAGACTTTATGGGTGTACTAACATAGGGAGTGGAAGTAGAAACTAGGAAAGGCTAGTATAGTTTAAAATATTGAGTCCAATGACCAAATAAGCTATGAATTTAATAGTATGGTTGATTATACTATTGGGTGGGAACAAGATCAAGCTATGGTAAAGGAAACATGCCATTTCCAAGGGGAGGTGATTCTAGTGGAGAGACTAGATGAGGCTTGATGGAAGGATAAATAGAATCAGAAGAAAAAAGAGACTCAGCTAAAGGTAGAGTAGGAATAAGATATTGACTAGGATTAATTGAAGGAGGGATAATATGCACAAAGGGTTTAAAGATAGTAGAAAGCAGCTTAAGGGGAAGATGGCTATAGGGATCCTGGTATCTAGAGAAGTGATAGAGACCAGTCATAGCATGATCCATAATCATGATCTTAAGAGGTTATTCATAAACTAGAGGTGAGCCATGTAAATACACCATATACACCCTTTAAAAAATATGAATAGTTCTAAAATTTGGAACTATATGATATGTAATATGATAAGATAAATTAAAAGACTAAAACAAATAAGAACAATAATGAAGGATCTCAACATCTCTAGCCTAAATAAGACCTCATAGAAATGGGTCATCTAAAGTATAACCCTCATCATAGTTGGTTGTATGAATCTAAATTTTAAAAGTAAGTATGACCTTCTCATCAGATGTGGTGTGATAAATATAGTGTTGAGTCTTAGTTAAGACTACAAGTATATCATCACTAGGTGTTTTCCAGGAACACATCTTTAGAGAGGGTGGAAGATAGGAAATGAGATGAACAGAGAGATCAAATGTTTTGATATTGAGGTTGATCTCATTGGGCTCATCATCATTAAAATCTAAGAGGTTAGGTGGTATGTTCTTGATGATTTTGGGGTAACCATGATAATGTCACGAAGAGTTGATAGGGAAATTAAAACATTAAGATTCTCAAAATGGAACACTTAGTAAGGGTTCAAGGGATATATATTTGAATATACCATGGTCTTGGAAATTATTCAAACTTATAAGGGTAAGTGTCACCTTATATCATATAAATTTAACCATTGTAAGGGAACTTGACACATTGGTAGGAAGAAGATGTGACAACCCTCATACAATGAGTCCATAGACTACTAAGCAAGATATTATAGGAGGGGAATATTAAATATCACAACCTTCACTCAAAAAATGAAAGATGGGATGGTAATAGAGAGACATACACAACCTAAGGGAGTCATTTGACTTCAATCATAATCTTGACACGTGTTGCATGTGGAATTAAGATTACACTTAGAGTATCCAAGGGTTTTAATGAAGTCAAGAGAGGTAACACAAGTACTTGAAACCTCATCAATCAAAGGACACTTATCTTGAATATCACTAATTTTAATGCTTATAAAGAGGGGAGGATCATCAACATGAATTAGAATCTCATCTAGAATCATAGAAGTAATAGGAGATTTGAGAGAGAGAGAGAGAGAGAGAGAGAGAGAGAGAGAGAGAGAGAGAGAGAGAGAGAGAGAGAGAGAGAGAGAGAGAGAGAGAGAGAGAGAGAGAGAGAGAGAGAGAGAGAGAGAGAGAGAGAGAGAAGTTTCCATTATTTCATCAACATGTATAGACATCTCTTTGCATTGTTTTAAGATGATATATTTTAACCCATATAAGGTAGCTTCATATCCTACTAGGGGAGGATAAGGGATATTCATTTCAAATAAGAGTTACTTAAGGTATTTTCAATGATGTAGAGAAGTATGCATGAGTTCAAGAAATGGAAATTGAGATGGGAGATTGGTAAGCTCTATGATAGGGTCATCCCACTCATCATAACCCTTTAGTGGACTTCTAGATAGAGGTGTGTAATGTTAGAGGATCTATTCATAAGGAGGATTAGAAGTACATGAAAATTTATGTTGATAGTATGTGGGAGATTTAATTTAGGGATAAATTAGTTGATTATCATAAAAGGATGAGGTAATTGATGTAGGTTGATCTTGTGATATATTTAAATAAGTGGTATTAGAAGGTTGAATATTATTGGTGATGGGGAAGAATATTAGATAAAACAAAAAGTGTGAGATGATTGGTGCATGTGTGTATGATGAGAATCAATGAAGGTAACTACCCTTTACATATTATTCATGTTAACCACACTCTATTTGGGATTTAGGTCTATAATACTATCAAAATTATTGGTGGAAGGAGTAGGCTTATCATTATGGTCCTGATAGTTTGGAAGAGGGTATTTATTAATGGCTAGATGGGCATTAACCTAATTTAAAGGTTGATTTTTACTTTGTGCTTTCTAATATTTAAAATTAATGTCATAGGCCTGTTAACATTTATGAATGAGGGAATCATGATCAAAATTTGGACTAAGATGGAAATACACGGCTAAGTTACACAATTACATACAAGTCTCATGAGAGTGAACCCAATGAGCATGAAACCAATAGAATTTATTTGGATCATACCATGATTTCATAGGGCAAGTGGGATAAAGATTTCATGGAAGAGGCCTTGGTAAATTATTTTGGAGTTATAATAAGGATAATGGATTATAAACATTGATGTTATTTATTGGAGAAAATTAAGTATTATGGGGGTGGTTTAAAGGGGAAGCTTATTTCAGAGCAAGGTCAGGAGCTTTAGATAGAATATTATAAATGGTATCATAGGAATTAGTGATACCATCATTAATAACATGATGAATTTTAATTTTTATGAGAATTCAAGTTGCCCATAGGAGGTTGGGATGGCTCAAACTGATGCATGAGAAAGTATGGTGCTTTACTTGCTTGAGGTCCTCTTCCAAATCTTATGGAGAGAGAGTCCTAACTTGATATTACAACTTATGATAGAGAGTGTTGGTGAATAGATGAAAGAGGTTATCATCTTTGATATTTATTCATACTTATTAGACAAGGTATTCCACCATTTGATGAAATCTTGTATAGTTTCCATCTTAAGTTGATTGAAATTAAAATAATGAGCCAAGTTATTTTCAAGAATGTCATTAGTTTGAAACTTTTTTAATATAACATTAATTATATCTTCCAAACTAGTGATAGAATGAGACTTGAATTGGTTATACCAATCTAAATCATCTTTAAAGAGGGTTTTTTCTAAGATTTTGTTAGTGGTAAAAGTTCTTAACTTAACCCTATATATATATATATATATTTAAGTGTAAGATATGATCAATTGATCTATTGTAGATAATGGTAGGTTTGATACCTCTTATATCTATGTTGGTAATTTGACGAGTAAGAGGTTCATTTTGAAGATGTTTAATCATTTTGTTAACAAGATGTGATTGATGAATAAGGTTTCCATAATAATCCCTAAGGGTGGGGGTGGCAAGGTATTTTGGTTGTGTATTCCCCATGGAACCTGTTGAGGTTGATTTTGGAGATGATTAAGATGATTTTGCATTTTCATCATTTAATTAAAATTATTACATTGGAAATAATTTATATGGATAAGAGTTTTCAAAAACATTTGATGGGTTTGAGTGGTGTTTTGATTATTTTTCACAACATTCAAATCATTAGCATTGGTATTAGTGGCTTAGGTACAACTATAAGTATTGGTATACATGAAACTAGTGGCTTGAGAGGTGTTGTTATAAAAAGAGGCACTAGTGGCATGATTATCATGTGTTGTGAAATATGCACTAATAAAAGTATTAAAATAAGAAGAAGAATTATTTTCATGATTATGATTGGTAATAAATGATGAACTAGTGGAGGTATTGATAGGAGTGGGTCTTAGAAAAGGCCCATTAGATGTTGAACATGTTATTTTAGTAGATTTAATTGACATGGAGGTATAATAAATCAGGGAGGAAGAGGTCATAGTATGAGAAGGGGTCAAAAGAGAAGGAAGAGGTTAAGAAGCAAAAAATATATTGCCCCCAAATCCATGTGAGAATGTGGGGGAAGGTTAATGATATATTCTTCTAAACTACTTATTATAAGGATGTAAATAGTGGAAGGGTATTTTCCTTGATGTTAAGGAAATTAATTAATGAAAAAAAAAATATTTCCTAAGTATACTCTAATTTAGGCTAATCTTCTAAGGAGAATAGAGGGTTATGAACTGAGGAGGCATGAGGAGGAGTCCCATAATTAGTAGTGTGAGTGGATACATGCATATTACTTTCATCTAATGTGGGAGCTGAAATCTATTTATGAGGAAACCTATTGGTATTTATAAATTTAATCATATATATTGAGTTCAACTCTATGTTGTCCTCAAATAGGAAGTTCATGATGAGAAAAAATGCTAAGAAGGAAGATGATAATGAAAAATAAAAATTTAGAAAATAGGATACATATTGGAATTAGTCGACTCTAAACTATAACCCAATAGATAAATAAGAATACATAGTCATTTAGGTTGACTATGTAGTGTAGATAGGAAAACTAGTCAAGATGATAAAGATACAAAATCATTCAGGTCATTGTGTATGACTAATCATACAACCGAACATGAGCATAAGAAGACATAGTCATGCAAATTGACTATGTACTACTAGTATAAAAGTAAAACATATTATGTAATAGACTATTTTGACCAATATTATAATGTTATAAAATAGGGGATTTTTTTTGAAATATGGTTTGAAGCAAGAATGAAATAAAACACACAAACAATTGGATCAATGTGATTGATCCAATTGGGTCACACAACTCAAACCTTGTACCAACACTGGCTAATGCAATTTTTATAATACAACATATAATGATCAAAGAGAAATAAATCAACTAAAAAGTAAATGCTAGCTAACTGGTCACCTTAAGTGTTATTAGATTATTAGAAAGTTTTAATTTTAATGTGATAGGAAAGTTGGTTGAAATAGGGAACTAGAAAGTAGTCTAATGTTGGTTTTAGGATGTTTGGGATGAAATGGACTTGTATTGGCAATGGTAATGGCTTGGTATTGGTGCCTACCCCATCAATTCATAATCTCATAGAAATAAGGGTGTCAGGTAATTTTATAATATATATCATTAATCATGTATTTATACTTGACTAGAAAACCAAGTCAGCTTCCTTCTTGGTGATGAAATACAAGTAGGTAGGCCTTGGTAAGACAAGTGTTTAAATGTGTTTTGAATGTTAAGTGATTTGGTAGTGTGTGTAAAAGGGTAAAATAAACTAACTAAAATGGTATTTTGAAAAACCATCTATTTAAACTATGTGAGTTACTCTAAGCATGAGAACAACTTAAAAGGAAGTGAGAATTAATTACTAGTAAATTGTTGTTAATTCCTTGATTAAGAATAGTACATAGTCAATGTAGGTTACACTATATGTAAATAATATAAAATAGAGTTGACTAGGTCATTTTTATTCTATGAAAGTAAGGTCTTAAGAATAGATTCAAACATGCTGATAGTGTCTCTCAAACATAATGTAGAATATAGGACTATGTTAACCAGGTTGACCTAGTTAGTTGTAGAATTATAGTTTTAAAGACTACTAACTTGTGAAAAATAGAAATTAAGGAAGAAATAAAATGATAGAGAGAGATGATAAAAGAACTTTTGTGGGCCTAAAGATGATTTAGATTGTAAAATTTTATGTTTTAATGCTTTATTTTTTCCTTTCAAATTATTCAAACTAGGTCAACTGGTTCAACCAAGTTCTGTAAAAACTTATATGGTAAAGAATAAATAATGAATAGAGTCGACCTATTTGAAAATATTTGTTGATCTATATGTTTATAGAATAAAATAGTAGATAGAGTTGACATGTTTGATAATGTATGCTAATATAAAACTAAATAGTAATACTATGCTAAGCTTATCGATCCAATAACCTATAATTTATGAAGACCTACATAAATAGAATATAGTCATTTTGAAGTGATTGTGTGTTTAACCTACACATAAAAAGTTAGAACAATATCAATTGGATCAATATAGTAATTTAAATATGGAAAAATATAATAAAATGATAAAAATGATGGTGTGAAATAAAACCAATAGGGGTTATATTCATTTTGGGTTTAATAGAATGTATGCAAATGGAAATGCAATTGATCTATAAATCAATCCTAGCTCATAGAAGATAAATCATACTTACACTTTTGATTGCTGATACATTAGAAATTTGGGGTTGTGACCAATGTGGATCCATTAGACCTATCCAAGGGATCTCTTACCACAATAATTTTACTAGGGAGGGTTTTATAGCCTCCAATTAGTCAAAATTATGAAATAACCCTAACTAGATCCTATGATTTTATATTCACTAAACTAATAACAAGTAAAGTCTAATCTAGTGATCACTAAATATTTTGACACAGAGTGGGGATAATAAAAATAAAAATTAAACATTTATATAATACATATACTCATGTTAATGTATAAAAAATACTAATTCATGGGAAAGAATTATAAATGCATATTTATCTACTCTTACAAAAGAGGAACAAAGTTAGGAATACTTACCTTTAAAGATAAACTTATCAAGCCTCAATCTCTCCCTTGGACAAGGTACTTCACAAGGTGTTGTTGTGTTATGTAAGGATGACAAGGATAAATCATCTTTATGCTACACAACCTATCAATGCATCTAAAAGACTTCTTCACAAGATAAGATCTGTATCTCAAAAGAAAGTATGAAACCCTTATTAATGTTCCTCAAGTAGAGTGGTGGATAAGAAAATGCATAATATATATCTTCTTCTTATCCTCTCTTATAAATGATGAAATAGATGTGTTTATATAGATGAATCTAACCCTATTCCTTTTCAAAAGTTTAATGGATAGGGTCGACCTAGACCCTAAATATGTTTTATCAATTAGAGTACATGGTTGATGGGTTTGATAATGTATTATGAACCATCTAAAATTATTTTAGGATAAGTAAGGGCTAATAAATATGAAAAATGAGTAGAGGAGGGTGGAAAATAGGAGGAAAATCTTAGGGAATTATTTTAAGGAGATGTCAGTGTACATAACAAGTGATAGTATAGGGACAAAAATACTGAGAAATACCAATGGTCTAACCACCCCTTTCTCGGTGCATCCTTTTAGGTGTTCACTCAAAGAGAATGAGAATCAATGGGTTATTACAAGATATAAATCATTAGTAATTGATAAACTTTGAAGGTATTATGTGTATATAGATCCTCTCATGGGAATATAAAACATAGAGGAATTTATCAAGTAGTCTCTTTTATAAATATTAATGCTATGGTATTTTATAGAACATTTGATCATACCACCATCTACAATCATGACCTAAAATCATGGATTTGGGTAAATGAAATAGTTTAAATGAGTAGAAAACTTATGTTGATGAAGTTATGTGTACTTCCAGTGTTAATTAATGTATTCACCTTTTATTTATTTAGGAAACCCACCACCTTAAGAGTTTTAAGAGTAATAATACCTAAATGTGCATGATAAGAAACAATAAATTGAGAATATTTAGATTTATCCTTAGGTTCTTTCAAACCTACCCTTGAAGCCTCATCATATTCTTCCTCCTATTTATGCCTTTAATGTGAAACAAATTCTTTTCATCACATCAATGTACTTTGCTCCATTTTCTATCA
Source organism: Torreya grandis (assembly GCA_037957365.1). NCBI lineage: Eukaryota > Viridiplantae > Streptophyta > Pinopsida > Cupressales > Taxaceae > Torreya > Torreya grandis. The sequence continues at coordinate 1,810,138 of JARHVA010002105.1, read as the reverse complement.
CATCCAAAATATAAAGCTTTTACATGTTTTTCTTCAACTTGTTGAGATGTAAACTTGGTAGGTTATAAAAAGGATGGTGTTGGGAAGGTGTGTTCATGCACATTAGTGAAAGGTCATTGTTTGATCAATTTTTTTTACTCGTCCATGTGTTCCATTGGTATGGATTTAGATACAATACTTGGATGAAACATGCAAAACTCTAATTATATGATAAATTTAAGGCCACCCAAAAATAGGCCAGTTAAATTTTCCTCAATGATGTCTACCACACATAAGGAGAGATTATGAAATTAATGAATGTAATCATTTATAGTCTTAGTCTGGTATAGCTTGGATAGATGACTAAATTAGTTTTTAGAGACATTATTGTAATAGTGGAGTTGAAACTCCTCAAAAAATATTGACCATGAAACTAGGAAACCCTTTTTTTTATTTTGAGCACACAACCAATGATGCCAAATGAATGGTTCAGGTTCTAGATATAGAGAGGCCATTACCACTTTTATGAACATGGATTCTAATGTAGATCAACTAGATTTTTAATTTGAGTAAACAAGGTGAGTATACCATTACCATCAAACTTGCACAAGTCCACTTTTAAAATCATCATCTTGGGGCTAAGATTGGTGTTGGGATTGTTTGGGGGAGGATAACCAAACTAAAGTGGCAAATGTTTATTTTTTATAGGCTAAGCTAAAAATTTGGCCAATTTTCTAGTCATTTGTTGTAATTGATCCAATATACCATTTAGGTCCCATTTCAACCCCATGATGTCCCTTTTAACCATATCAAAATCATATTTTTACACCATGCCCTAAAACTCTGACTTAAGTTATTTAACTACCTCTAAAATATATGAATCAAAAGTTTTATACCCCATGTCATCCTTATGAGGGGTTTTTGAAGTTTCTTACCCTTTCCCACATCTGTGAGTGTTTAGACCAACCATGGATAAACCCTTTGAGGTTTTAACCTCAAAAAATGCACACCAACCAAATACATCATTGTGATCATCTCAATGAGATGAATCTAATAGCTTCTAATGTTCACAAAGGTGAATATTTTTGGCCCAAAAAATTATATCAAAATAATATACCACTACAATCATCTTCTAGAGATGAATCCAATGACTAATAATTTATGCAAGGTAAAAAATTATATAGACTTTTTTACTCATATTTTTTTTTTTAAAAGCTCATGAAAAAAACTATGGTGATAAAAAATTTAATTAATCCCATATCACAAATTATGTTTTTCAAATTTCTAGTGCTTAGGATGCTAGATCTAAAAAAAATATGCCATAGAAACTTTCCCAAATCAAAGATTTGATACCACTTGTAATTAAATTACTTAGATTATTCATAATAATAAAATTATATATATTATATAATAAATAACATAATAATTAGATCCATAAAAATAATTAGCAAAAGAGGATAATACTTGAGTATTATGACTGAGCCACATTGAGGGGGAAACTTTCACAATAATTAAATAATAATAAAATTCATAATATGATGATAAAATACTAACCAATACCTCCTATATACACTCTACTTAGACATGGTTATTCTATAGGTTAACCATAATAATATAATTGAAGCCGTGTAAGCCACACGTCAACCACACATATCACTAGATGTAGTATATGTTAAGGGGATATCACATTATCTACATGGATGACCTCATGGTGATTTTAAAGAATATAAGATATAATGAAATTCATATACAAAATGTATTTAACACATGTAGAATATATGGAGTATCCCTTAATCTAAACAAGAGCATATTTGGAGTTATTAAAGGAAAACTATTAGGTCATGTTATTACCAAAGATGGTATTTCCATTAACTTAAATTAAATCTAGACCATTTCCAAGTTAAAACCTTATAATAACAAGAAAGAATTGAATTAATTATTTGTCAAGATAAACTTTGTGATAAAATTCATTTCTAGATTTGTAGAGATTGTCAAGCCACTGAAGTCCATGTTAAAGTAAGACATTAAAATAGACTGGATAATTGAAGCCAAAATGGCATTTTAGGATATCAAAATTGCCATTTATCAAGCTCCAATTTTGATCAACATAGACTTTACTAAGGATTTATTTATTTATTTATTTATTTAATTGAGAACATAATATAGTATTAGTGCTCATAGAAAAGGTGGGTGATATTGAATCATTATAATTGCCTTCATGAGTACTAATCTAAAAAATGTAGAATTAAAGTATTTGATGATAAATAAAATAGATATATGCACTGATCAAGTTTTTAAACAATTTAAAGCATTACATTCTTAGGAATAATACATATGCCATTATCTCATATCCAACTTTAAAATACATGCTTGGCCATAATGAAAGGGTGATAGAGTAGGTAAGTGGATGGAAAAACTACATGAGTTCGATGTTGAAATCAAACCAACCAAGATGGTTTGAGGCCAATGGATAATATATATCATTAATAAAAAATATCCATTCATTCATATTCAATGGATATTTGTTAGTTAATGGTATGCCCACATCATTCACTATTTACTCATAGGTATGTGTCCCCTTGAGCTGAATAGAGAATAAAGGTGAGCCCTTAGGCTCAAATCAACCAATTATATGATAAATAAGGTTGTTTTATATCAATTATAAAATCATCTATTTTAGTTGTGTTTCAAAATAATAATATGCATACATCGTGAATGACTTACATCATAGGATAGGTAGTGGACATCCCTCAAGCAATGCAACAACTCATAGAATAATGAGAAAAGGATACTACTAGTGTACAATTTTAAAAGATACCCACAACCATGTCAAGACATGTCATGAATTTTATGTGTTTGGAAAAAAGGAATTACATTTTGTAATTCCTTTAAACATAGTCATTGAGGTGTGCCATTTATTTTATTGGGGTCTTTATTTTTTTTTGGTGATCAACCCAAACTATTTAGTGTGACATAAGTTTGTCATAATAACCACTGACTATAATATGATATGGATATAAGTTATAGATAAAAATAATTATAAAGCATAGGATGTGATGAAATTATTGGAAGAAAACATATTGATGAGGTTGGCACTCCCATTTTTTTAGTTTACAATAAGGGACCATCCTTTCAATCTACAAAATTTATTAACTAGCCCTATAACATCTAGGTTAACATCAAATTTTCATCAAATTATTATCCCCAACGGAATGGAATATCTAATTCCATTAACAATAATATAATATATTTCATAAATTAGTGATCATAATATAAACCCAATTAATGACACCTATTATTTAAGTATGTACTATGAGAAGACAAAATAAGACATAATCAAGCCTTCAAGACTTCACCTTTCCTACTAATGTATGTAAAATATCTAGTATTTCATATCACTCTCAAATTACCAAAGTATAATTTTGTGCAAGAGTATATAGGATAATATAAATGAATAAATTATAGATTACTCAACATAGTTTAGATGGAATATGAATAGATTGAAGCGTTACATAGCGTTAACAAGAACCAAGTCATTATCAAAAGGTGGTTTGACAAAATATCTAAAATCAAGGCTTTCAAGATTTTAGACCTAGTGATTTAATGAGATAAATCACATTAAAGTAAAGGACATCATGATAATTTCACTTTCTTATGGATTAGACCATACCAAATTTATAAAATCCTAGGTAACAATGCATTTAATTTGATGGACCTCCAAGGTATTGACCTCATTTTTATAGTTAATGGATAGTCTTTGAAACATTATTTTATGGATACTCCAACTTGAAATGTTTCTAGGTGATTATGAGTGCACACATACAAATAGGAGTATATTAGGTTTCCTAGTTTCTAGATTAGATTTATTGATTTCTTGGTTTAATCTTTCTTATTTTCTTAGAGTAGTTTCATATTTTATGCATTTTCTTTCATTGTTAGTTTTGTTTCTTTCTAGATTATCTTTCTAAAAGGATAAAACCTATTAACTAATTTATTATGCTATAATTACAAAATACCTACCAAATGAAAAGGGTATGACTCAAAAAGATCACAATTGACATCCACCAATATTTTTTCTAGTAGTTCATGAAGTTTTGGAATTGAGGTATGTATCATAACTAAAATTAAATTTTTCATAGATTAAATAAGTTCACTAGGCCTTTGGAATTTTCTCTAATATACACATGTAGATTTTATAAAGGATTTTTATTTAAAAATATCAATTTAACTATTACACATTAAAAATTGGATGAGAGATAATAAGCATTGAGATGGATACATGTTAACAGGGACATATTGATAAAAAATGAGTTTACTATACATACACTCAACCAATGGTGATTATAAACCCTTCTTTCATCTATGTTAAATAAAAATCATTCATGAAAATTTATTAAGGAAGGGTGAATCAAGTAATATATATTGGGTCTATAGAATCCTTGATAAAGGTAGATCAAGGATTAGGTTTGAATCATAGGTATCTCTTTCAGGACTATGGATGTCTGGCTAGTATCAGAGTAATTCCCATGCTTACCTTGTTATTATTATTTTAAAATAATAAATAAAATTAAACCTACAATTTGTATATATGTCTCAATCAAAAATATCATAATATGGGTAAAATAAAGTTAAAAAATCACACACATATTCTAGGAATGAAGAGGGTTAATATGTTGCATGAGGAAGTTGGAGTCTCTTCCAGCTAACTAGTCTAGTTATTCTTTCTTTATTGGGACTAAAGTTATATATGATGTATTAAATAATATTTTGGGTTCTTAAATACTTTAGAGCATTTCCCCAATGAGTTTATATTTTTTCCCCCAACACACCCCATTATCAAGATTCAAATAAGGACTCACTATTGTTAAGACATATTTATATACGGTCCATACCAACCTTAGAAACTCTGATATTAATAAAATGTGTGCAACCCTAAGGTTGGTTTTAAATTATAATTTTATTTTAAAATTTCCAAAAGGGAGAAAATAAAATCTTTGACTTCATTCTTGAATTATCTATAACCTTTGATTATCCTCTCTACTTTCAAAATGAGTGTTCAATATCATGTTTTGATTTAATGGACTAATGAGGCTAATGAAGATATGTAACTTGTTTAAGATTTGATCACTCTAATTTCATTAGATTCCTTATATCATGACATATGTTGGCATCCCAATCACTCTTAGCTAGCCATAATTATAACAAAAGTATATTAAGTCCCTCCAAGCATCTAGATTCAGGATATCATTCCATGTGGAATCAAATCATTCACTTGTAACATTAGGTGTTAAAATTACATTCCAAGTTCCTAAGTCACCAAAACTTTTACACATGTCAAAATATTATAAATAGGGGACACATCTAGTTTTTATGAAATTTTCCAAGTCCTCTAAGTTTTAGATTCTTGATATTTCACCACATGGTAACATCTCAACCACCTAGAGTCTACATGAAGAAAATGCATAGTCACTATTAAAAATCACCCAATCTCTTGATATCATGACAAGTGGTAAATTATCATCAACCCATGACCCATAAGATGAAGATAGGTCCATTATATTCAAAGCTATTGAGTTCCCTAGATCATTCCAAGTGGAAGAGTCTCATTCACTGAACCTTTATCAGTTAAAAATGCATTGTAAAAGTTCTCAGTCTCTAGATTAATAAGAGCCATCCACATGTCACCATATTAGAAGTCAAGGTCCTACTGTGACAAATTACAATACCAAAAGTTCTAAGTATTTAGATTAATGAGAACCATCCATGTGGTAAGATCTCATTAACCCATAACTTTTTAGTCAAAATTACATGGTTAGAACTTTATTTTCTCTAGATTCTCGAGATCCATTCACATCTCATCATATCAAAATCACATATCCTATCAATAAGAAAGTAAATAATAAAAATATAAAAATTCCATAAAGATCCTAATATTGAGCCACATGTCACTTTCTCATGTATGCAAAACCTTTTTTAAAAGACTTGTCATAAATTTATAACTAAAAATTTGGAGTTAATAAAAAGCTAGAACATGGTAGAAAAGACACCTACCAAAGCTAACTTGTCAATTTAAAATAAAAATTAAAAGTAGAGCCAAAAATCATTATTGCATTAACTTCACATAAATGAAGCACTTAAGTCTCAATATTTGGTTAATATATACAAGATATGGATAACATCAAATCACTTTCCCATTAATCAAAATGCTATGAATTCAATCCATCTATCCATTAAGATCCTTAATTTTTCTTGTTGTCAAATTTGTGAACTAACCAAATAAAGCTTGCTATAAATTATACAATACAATATGACTTCTTCATCTTGAAGTTAACTAACCTCCTTCCCAATATTATATTATAGGGGTAAATGATTATCTATACATGATTTTTAACAAGAGGTATTATATACATATAATATTTTCAAACTTCATAAATTAATGATGATTTCTCTCTTACAAGAACCCATAAAATATCAATCTCTTTGATTACATACCATAAAGGTGCATTGGGAAAGGGGTGTGTAGACCATTGGTGCTTTGTAATATTTTTGTCCCCAATACTACCACTTGTAATCAACATAAACATCTCCTATACACTTACCTAAGCTTTGAATCCTCTATTACACATGCCTCTAAGCAATTCACCACCTTGAACAACCCCTATCTAAGCCAAAAAATATTTTTGACTTCTATCAAATAATGTCCACCTAGGCTAACCTTGTACTTAAATTATATTATCATGTTATAGGAATCTGGTCTCGATTGACCCAACCAAGACATAATTTGATTTTATTAATTAAAAAAATAGGGTTGCTTAGGGCCAAAACTTTTGGCTAAAATTTTGGAAGAGTTTAGGGATATATTTAACTATATATACACATCATTTTTGTTATTTTGAGAGAAATAATAATAACTTCATGTATTTTAAATTTGCTTATCCACCATTCTACTTTAAGAACATTACTTAGGATTTCAATACTACACTTGGAGATACATATCTTGTCTTATGGATAAGTATTTTGTATGCATAAATAGGTTATTTAGCCTAGAATTGACTTATCCTTGTCATCTTTACATATAAAAAAAACCTCTTGTGAATCACCTTGGCCAAGGGAGAGATTAAGGCTTGGTAGGTTTGTCTTCAAAGGTAAGTATTCCTAAATTTTTTCCTCTTTTATTAAAGTAGACAAATTTTTATTTGTTATCTTATATGCTTCTCTCCCATGAACTAGGATTTCCTATTTCCTATGATCTAAATTAAGTATAGATTTTCTATGCATGTTTACTTTTATGTTTATTACCCCATTTTATGTCACAAGATTTTGGTGAGCACTAGATTAAATTGTATTTTAATTTATTCTTACTTTGTGAATATAGAAGACATATGACATAGATAGGGTTATCACATGGTGTTTCTTTACTAGAGGATTTAGGACCCTCTCTAGTGATATTATTATGGTAAGTCACCCCTTGGTTAGATCTAGTGGATCTGTCAGGGTCATGACCTCAATTGTCTAAAAGTAACAACAAATGGAAGTGTAAGATGATTTATCTTCTTTGAGATAGGATTGATTTGTAGATCAACTTCACTTTCCTTTGTATACATTATAGTGAACCTGACATGAATCTAACCCTTGTAAATTTTATTTCACACATTCATTTATTATCATCATATATATATTTATTTCTTTAGTACTATATTTAACCTATCAATATAGTGTAACATTTTGTGCATAGGTTTAACACACAATCACTCCAAATCAACTCTATTTTCTCTATGCAAGTATTCTCCAACAATAGGTAACTATATTAATCAATTGAAAATAGTTATCTTTTTCAACCATAGGTTTGAAGACTTTGGAAACATATTCAACTATGTTCACATCTTATTTTTATCATATAGGGTTTTCATACTTTGTCAACCTAGTCAACTCTATTCACATAATACATGAATCAACATAGCATAAAATTATCAAATTAAGCATCTTCAAAAATTATCAAGGTTCATTCTTAACTTCTTTATCATTTTTATTTTTCATTTACATTCCTATTTGTCATAGTTTATAGTATATAAAATTATAACCCTAAAACAAACTGGTTTAACTAACTTGACATAGTTTTGTAGCCTGCTTTCTCTCTAAAAGATTCAATCAACCTATTTGACTATGTTATTATAGATATTACTTCTATAAATAGAAGCAACCATGTCGATTGTATTCTATAATTTTTTCATATTGTGTCACTTTAAATGGCTCTCTACTCTTCACAAATAAAGGAATTAACCTATCTTGATATTAATTAACTCACTTTTCATTTCTATTTTTTTATTGTTTAGAGTAACAAACATAGAATAAATAGGATGTTTTTAATTTACCAATTTAATCAAACTATTTTTATATTTTACACACACTTCTAAATCACTTAACACTAAAAAACATTAAACATTTTCTTCCAAAGATCTACCTACTTGGGTTTCATCACTAAAGGGGAAGCCATCTTGGTTTTCTCACCATGCATAAACATGTGGTTGATGGTATATATTTTTAAATCAACCAACACCATTATCACTATTAAATTATGAAGTGAGGGGGTAAGCCACAATAATAAGCCAATAATACCACCAATACTATCCCCTTTCAGCCTAAACTACCTAAAACCATCCATAGATATCTTTTCTAGTTCCTTATTACAACTAACTCCCTGTCACATTAATTTCAAATTTATTATAATTTAAAAACATTTAGGAATGATCACTTAACTTATTATTTACATTTAAGATTTATTACTTGCTTTTTTATCATTGCATTTTGTATTGCAAAACTTGTACTATACAACATTAGTACAAGGTTTGTGTTGTGTAATATAATTAGATCAAACATAATAATCTAATTACTTGTGGTGTTGAATTATATTTTCTTATTTCTTATCTTAAGAAAATTTACCTGACTTCAAAACACAGTCATTCATATTGACATAGTCTCTTACAAGCTATTGGTTCTATATTATCTTCAATACATAGTAACCCTATCTGACTATGTATATTTTAAGATTTTTTAGTTTCTCTATCCACAATATACATTCAACTTGTATAACTATGTCTTTTATACCATGTTAAGTTTCCTATCTTAAATAACACTGTTGATTGGTTTGACTCTGTATCTTACCAGTTGATCCTTATTTCCATCATGTTTTTAACATATTTCCTTCATCATGAGTTTTGTATTTGAAGATAATACATAATTAAATTAAAAAAAAAGATGAGTTTTACCAACCATAATAGGTTTCTCAAGACAAATCTTGTGGCACCCATTATGGATGAAAGCAATGTCCATGTTGGCACCCACACTACCAACTATGAGACTCCTCCCCATTCATCCTTAGCACATAACTCTTTTTTCTAACTATAATATGAGCATGTTTTATAGTAAACAACTGATATGATCTTTTTCATCAATTAATTCCCTCAGCGTAGAGGAAAATACCCTTCAACCATTTATAATCTCATGATAGGTCTTCATATATAAGAACCCCATTCACCATCCCCTATCTTTACTCATGGGTTTGGGGGAACCAATTTATTTTCCTCTCAACCTTTTCATTCTAAAATGTCTCCTTCACACACCATTACATCATCTTTTATGACATCTTCAACCTCCATGCCAAGTATTTCTACCAACATGATAAATTCAACTTCTAGTGGGCCTCTTCAAAATACCCATTCCCTTAACCATGCTACTAGTGCATATTTTGATAAAAATGATTCTTAAGACACTGGTGTTTTATTTTCTACCAATGTTATTCATTTCATTTGTATAACACATGTTGTTACTCCATCCCACATACATAGTGAAACATAAGCTACTAATACTAACACTAATGCATCACATACTACACACACTAGTCAAAATGTTGCTCAAACTAACCAAATCCTAGTACAAACACTTAATAAAATGCATAACTTTAAAAACAATAATGAAAATTAGATGATTTAGATGCAACATCAACTCATTTGTATTTAAAACCTACCTCAATAGTTTTCATGGAGAGCATAAAATTTGAATGCCCTCCCACCCCCCCAGGTTATCCCATGGAAACCTTATCCCATAACGGGCACTCATCAATAAAACCATCAAACATATACAAAATTAACCTCTTTTACCTCAAATTTATAACAACATAGGATGTATCACACCCACCATCACCTATAATGGATCCACCTATCTCACTTTACATTTAAAAACATTTGATAACATTTATAAAGATTAGGTCAAACTTAACACCTTTACCTCTACCAAACTATTAGCTAAAACACTCTTAGGAGATGTTTTAGATTGTTACAATCAATTAAAAACCCATTCTATCACTAACCTTAAAGACTTGATCGACTCACTATTCCAATAATTCCAAACTAGTGATCTTCTTGAGAACAATTTATCCCACTGTATAAATTACAAACAACTTGAAACTGAAATGGCACAAGCCTTCATCAAATGATGGAAAAAATTGTCTAACAAATGTGATAATAATATGGTAGATGATAACCTCTTCCACTTATTCACTAATGTTCCCAAATTATAATATCGGGTTAGTACTCTCTCTCTAATAACCTTGGAATAAGCTCTTAACTAGGATAAACAACAATACTTCCTCATGCATCAATTCAAACCATCTCAACCCATAATGGGCAATTGTATGCTCATTAGAAATAAAAGACTTCATGTAAATAATTATTGAATTACCAACAACTATGATATTATTCATACCATCCAAGAAATTTCTCCTAGTAATGCTATTGAGCATGCTCCCCCTACACAAAACACTTCTAATCTTACATTTTCTCAACTTAACCACACTAGCATACAAAAACCATTATCCCCATAAGAACTTTAGAAATTTCTTTCAAGACATATACCATGAGATCTTGACTCCAGTCATCTTATGAAATCATGGTATGATACAAATAATTTTTTCTGGTTTCATGTAAGTTGGGGCCTTTCTCATGATACTTGTAGACAACTATGAAATCTTGTTATGGATTTTCCTATTGGTCCAAACTTTGATCAAGAAACCCTAATTTAAAAAGCATCAACAAGCATATGAAATAGATTTTAAATCCCATGAAATGCAAAATAAAAAAATATACTTTAAACCAAGCTAATGATCATATTTTTATCTACAAAGATCCTCTTCCCGGCCACCAATATAACATTAAAAACCCTAGTTCTATAAACAATGTTAATAGTATTTTATACCTCACTATCAATGAATAAAACATGGTTAATATGACTAACATGAGAATAGTATTTTCTTTTATTCACTAAAATCCAACACCTACACATCACACCTCTTAACCATTACGTGTCATTTAAGATACTTCCCCATCCTATCTAATGGAATTAAGGTAATATGAACTTATAACCATTCAAGAACTACTCTTGAAAACACAAATTGATTATACCTCTCATACTATTTCTACTCTTCCCCCCACATCCATGCAACAAGACAATATACCCCAAACTTCTAATAGTATTTATTTTACCCAACCACAAGAAATAATTTAGCCAACCACCATATCACATAAAGTAAGTCAACCCATTTTTAACCAATCTAAACTAACTACACCCTATCAAAATAAGTTCAATTGTACCTCTAACCCTCCTTCCCAAGAGCTCTTGCAACATTATGCACCTATATCTAAAAATCCTCCTAGGTTTATGATGAATGGGATCCTATTACGAAACTATCTCATCTCCCATCTCAAATACCTTTATTAGAATTGAGGTTAACATATCCCCATCATCAAAACCATCTAATTCAGTTATTTTTTTCAACGAACATCCTCATACTCCTTTGATAGGATGTAAATATACCTTATCTAGATCCAAAGATATTATACTTCAACAATGTGAAGAGATTTCCATTCATGTTGATGAAACACTTGACACTTTTCTTTTACTTAAGTTCCCTATCTCTTCCATGTTTCCTTCATGAGATACTATTTTGTGTTGATGATGCTCCACTCAACATTAGAATCTAAATTGGTGATATCCAACTTAAGCATGTCTTAATTGATGAAGGTTCAGTCACTTATATTGCCTCTCTTGATTATATTAAGACACTTTGATATTCTAAATGTAACCTCAAATCTACATGTAGCACACGTCAAGGATACGATAAAAGGAAAATGCCTCCTCTAGGTTATGTTTTTATTCCCATTACCATTCCTCCTATCACCATCCATGTGAAAGTTATTATATTTAACTTTCCACTTTCTTACAACATCCTACTTTGTGACCTTGAAATCATTATATGAGAGCTTTCACCTCATTTACATTCCAATGAATCAAATTCCCTCATAATGGAGTTATTTCTAATATTCAAGGAGACACAAACCCTTATAATTTTGAATAATTTCAATATTGTTATGTCCTTGAAATTTTTACCCTTGAACCTTTGCATAGTATCCCATTTTAGGAATCCCAATATTTTAACTATCTAGTCAATTCCTCTCAAGGTTATAATGGTAAACCCAAATTAATTGGGAACCTTCCACCTAACCTCTTAGATTCTAATGATGATAATATAGATGAGATAAGCCTCAAGATCAAAACCTTCCATCTATCTCCTCAGATTATTTCCCAACATCTTCATTTTCAACTTCAATCCCATCAACCACCTTTCAATGACATACCACTAGCAGTAACATACACTAGAGACTCTATCCATCATGTGTCCTTTGAAGACAAAGTCATTCTTACATGTACCATCAACTTGCATACACCTAACCAGGATCATGGCTATGATTTAGATGACCCATTTTTAACTAGATTCATCCAATCTATAAGTGTTGAAGTTATTTGATACCACTCTTCTTTATTTCTATCTTTTCATTTGCCTTTTAACATTCCTTCCTTTATATCACCTAATACTAGTCTTCCCACTCTATCACAAGGTAGAAATGGATCACTCACATAGTACACCTCTAGTCATAGTAGAGCCCCTCAAGATTAAACTCATGAATCATGCAATGACATGACATTATCAATTTGATAAATACCAAGACCCTTATAGTTTTATTCTTCTATAGATGTTAGATAATGTTCTTAAACCTATTGTATGGCTAGCCACTCCTTTAGATGAGCCTAGTATATTTTTTCTCTTGCCTTACATTCATATGAGCCTAGTCCAATTTATATTCTATACCCACCTTTCCTTGGTGATTTTCTTCTTATTTTATGGTATCTTGATCCCATGGTTTCCTAATGGGAAGATCAACCTTATTATTATATCCATAAAGTTGTTGATCATTAGACCAAATATTTCTAGTTATATCAACCTCCCCCAACATCTCCTTCCACTTATTCATCTAGTAGGCCTCTAAAGTCTACTAAAAAATGTAAATGTCACTTTAATGGGATAAATAACCACTCTTCTATATATTTCCAAAAACCTAGAAAATATATCGACACATTGTTCCCAACTAATGCGCATCCTAAAGATAAGGCCATACCTCCTCCTAATATATTACTATAATATATCCCTAAATATGGGGAAGTATATGATCATTAAAAATAGTGTGGTAAACATCATACCAATCACTACCACATTATCTAGTAGTACCTTCATGAATTCCCATAGTTGATACCTTCAACAGTCATTCCTCCTTTTATAGGGTGCATGAAATAAGGATCCTCCTCTATAGGTTACACCTCATTCTCAACCCACATATATTATTCCCATAGAGACATCCATCTCTCATATTTATTATCATATGTACAATATCCCCCATGGGCATCACTATTCATTAGTTACATCTACATTTTTAGTTGAGGAGATACACAAGGAAGTCTTTACATAAATTTTTGTGAAGATTGATGAGACTCTAGATTTCATCAAAATTTAGCTTCATAGAGATGTTTTCAATGTTATGGATAATATTTGTGGTCAAATATATTAGTATTTGTGAAAATAACATAGTGTTCTTTCACATTGTTCTACATTATGATTTGGATTGGATTTGTGATTCATTTTTATATATCTTATACACTTGACTATTTGTCAAATTTACTATCACTTATCTTTTTAACATGGACCATTGTATAATGATTTATGTGTTTTATATGGTTTCATTTACTTTCACCTTTATTATGGATTATTTAATTTCTTTTAATGAATTCACACTTATGATTATTAGTTCACTTCTTTCATGGATTCTCTTTCTTTTACAATGATTATTTACTATCGTATGCTAATTATTATTATTACTTGGTTATACAACCTTGATTCCCTTAGTATTATATCTCTACCATATGATTAGTTAGAGAACAATAATTTTGATTGTACTAATACCATATACTAATCAACTTATGTATCTCATTTCTTCCTTTTTCCTTTCACATAATAAGTATGCATACGATTGAACCTTGAGATTACATACTAGTTCATAGGTAAGCCTAAGTGTTTAGTCAATCATATATTTGATTATTTAGTCTCATTTAAAATAAAGTCTAAATCTCATTTGTGTGTATAACTTATATCAATCATGTTGGTTATTCTAAATCCATATGAAGGAGGAATCATAAAAGCCATAAAAAATTTAAAATCCAAATAATTTAAACAAAAGGAAACATACAAATTCAAAAGTCTAAACACACAAAAAGATTTCAATCATATCACATATCATATTTATAATTGAAGATAAAACTCCATAGTTTACCTCATGATAAAGCCAAGGTACATTGAGGTGTGGTAGGTCAGTAGATTGGGATATGAGAGTAAATTTTTTTTATAAGTGCTACCTACTTTCTCACCTAAGCACCCAATCTTCATAGTATACCAATAGATTTATAAGAGGCCATAAGGAATAGGGAACATGTTGTGGGAAGGTAGGCACATTTTAATATTTTTATTCATATAACCTTCATGATTTGATATTATTATCTCACCTATTTTCCCATATAGCTTTGTGCTTATTGTGAGGAAAAATCCTTTGTATTTTGATGGTCACTAAACTCTTAATATTTTTCCTTTGTACCGAGTATACCTCATGTTTACTAAGGTATTCTCATAGACGCATATTCCATCCTTTTTACATTCCCTCTTTAATTACAAAATTCTTAATATTTACCCTTGAGAAATATTATTTTGTTAATTGAGTATTCCCCTTAGGGTTTCCCCTTTGTGAGTTTCAATGTAAGACCACAGATAAGACTAGTCTCTCCTCACAAATTACCATAATAAAATATTTCCTTATTTTTACCATTATTACCATTCACCTCACTAGTGTTCCCCTTGTGATTTGAAGTGTAATACCATGGATAGGACCAGGCCCTACTCATAAATCACCACATTAAAAACATATTTTAAATGTTTCCCATATTTTTTTCCACCTCATTGGTGTTCCCTTTTGTGATTTGGAGTGTAATACCATGGATGGGACTATTGGTATAGGCTTTTTTCTCACTATGTTTTGCCTACATGATTTTATTAGCTTTCTTAGGGATTTATATATCATTTGGGTTACTTGGGAAGATTAGTCCCACATTCATTGAAATGTGTGGTATCTTTCTCTCTCCAACCTACATATTCACCTCTCTCCCTTTGTATATATAATTCAAGATGATATAGATATTTCATTATTTGATCTCATTCATTTACAATATTATTTTATACATGATTTCATTTAATAACAACTTCATTGTGATGTAAACTTATTTGACTTATGAGACCACTCCATCATATGCATTCATTGATCTAGTAATCCAACTGCAACTCTTTTATGATATTAGAGCACCAATCTATGTTCACAGTTATCTAGTTGGTTGGTTAATTGATATTGATTTTTATGAAATACTAAGATTTGATATTGTATTATCATAAGAATTATTGAGATAAATATTCTGATCGATGATTTGGATACATGGGTTTAAATGTTTGAGAAACCTAGTTTTGCTTACAAACCCATAGTTTTACACATTATTTCATGGTAGATGAGCCTACATATTTCTATGATACATTGTCTGTTTTATTCATTTCTTTGAGATATAAGGTTCTTTTAGATCTAAGGTTGATTTATTATAATTTACATGTATTTTTTTTAGTGTATTGGCATATAATTTTTTTACATATCTATCTAGTGCATCGGATCAAATCCAAATAACTCACCATTTTTTCAATTTTTTGCATGTTGTAATCTTCCTAATCCTAGTACACATTATCAATGACTTGCCAACCTGAAGTATGCATAGAAGACATAATAGATCAATTAATGGTCTAAGCATCCCACAAAATGCCTCATACCTATAGAGGGGCTTCATTCATGTGAATTCATGTTGTAATCTAAAATGGATTATAATTGTTGTATGAACATATTTGATCATAATATGTTAAGATGAAAGCATGGTGGAAAGACTAGTTTTAGATATGAACCAGAGACATTGCTTGATTGAGGAAGAAGATTCACTTTTTTTATTTATGGGAGGATACTCACTAGAACCACTACAACAAGGGTTTGGGTGGGTATAAATAAAGGTTTCATGAAGTATTGATTTGAAATTTTGACATCCATAGGACTTTAAGAATCCCAAAATCTGTAGAATCCCTCCATTAGTAATAGTTAAACCTTCAATAGCACATAATAATATGCAAGATTTGAATTTTTGGTCTCATAGTTACCTAACTTATATATACAAACAGGGAGGTATAGAGTTGAATCCCTATTGGGTACCAACAAACATGGAAGACAAGTGTGTTGGTATGTTCTTTCTTTTTGTAATAGTGGAGGGTAAGGGAGGAAATACATATAACACTATTTTTTTTCATTTAAGGCTCTTATTTTTCAAATTTGACTCTTGATCAATGTATGCCTACAATTATTATTATTTTTTCTTGCTCACACATGTCCAAGTCCCAAATCCCGCATTGACATTCCAATTCCTCCATTGGTGAAATACAAAGATTTAATGCCCGAGTCTCTCCTAGGGCGGTGCCTCATTATCTTCTAAAGCTCATTTACAAAGTAAAAAAAACCTAACTATGCCGTAAAAAAGGATTAAAAAAATTAAATCTTATTTTAATTTAAGTTATAATAGCTTTATATTTTTGATTAAACACCATTTAAATATGATTTTTTATAAAATTACATGTAGGGGTGACTAGACCAAGTATTTCAATTTTTTGTTGATGTGAAGAGATCTGTCGTTCTATGCCATTTCCATCAAGTGGTTAGAAGGAATATTTTACCTCATTAAGGGTATTTTTTTATGTTTCAAGTATAATTTTTTAGTTAATAGGCCTATTTATAGTAAATTTTATTATTAATATCTTACAAATGATAACTCAAAATTGAGTACCATATTTTTAAAAAGTGTTTATTTTTTATTTCCCATACATTGGGACAATTTATTTTGTAAAATGTACTACTTTATATAGGCCAAAATTTAGGGGGCTACATGATATATTTTTTGGGGGGGTTTGTTGTGGGCCCCAAATTCTCTCTTACACACATTAATTTTTTTGTAAATTTTATCTATGCCCTTTTAGTGACTGATTTCACAGATTGATCTTGTATTCTTGGATGCATTATTAGTAGATCTTGATGTCTATTTGAGCATATATTGTCACTTGGGTACTAATTTTTCTCACTTAATTGGACTCATTTTTAATGTAGTCTAAAGCCCAAATCTAGAGTGTGCACTATTACTACCCAATGAAGAGATTTGTTTCTCTCCAATGATCCTTCTTGGAATGGATAATTATGTTTCCTGGCATGCTTACATGGAACACTTGTTCACACCCAAGAATCATATTCCATTCTTAAATGGATAGATTCTTCTACCCATTGATCTTGTTTAATTAAATAAGTGGGATAATACTTGTGATAAGTTCTTTCCACTCTATTACTACATGTTTCCATGGATATTCATTCCATGTGGAATATACAGATTATCCATGCACTATTTAGAGCATACTATAGAGTCTTTTCAATGATCCTATTGAGTTTATGTCACACCTCCTCCTCCACTTCATATTGTCTCTTCTAAGATTGTTTTACTCTCATGTCTTGATTTTATTTCTTGTGATGATACATCCATAGTGTATAGTGCTCTTTCTTTTTTTCAAACCCCCACTATAGGATGAGATTCTACCAGACCTTATTTGTCTCATTGTAGATTCTACATCCATTCCTATGTATATTATTTATCTTCTAGATCCTTCATAAATTTTCATTTTATATGAATTTTATAGTGAGAGTACACACATTGAAAGTATTGAAGACTCATATGTTCCTACAAACATTCATCTTGTATATTTGAGTACTTAATTTGCAAACTAGTATTCAGTTTTGATGGTTATTGAGCCTTGCTCTCCTTTTCCCATGGATATTCTTTTTGTGAATGTTTCATGTCTATATTATTCTCTATATGTTCTCTCTCCTTTATTGTATCCTTCTTCATTTCCATATTCTATAGTTATCTCTATGTTACTTGACTAGACTTTGGCAAATTTAATCATTAGCAGGGAAACATTTGATAATTTGTTAGAGATATACATATTGATCCCTACATGCATTACATTTGAGTGGGAATTCAGCAGTTTGATAGCTTATGGTTTCTTTCTTCTAAAAGGAATGGATATCATTTTTTGCAGAGGGACCTACCACAACATTCACCATGTAACATCCTACACATATCTTCTTTCTCTTCTTTATGGAGGCACACATCCTTCATATTTTTTAGGATACTAGGATCATTGCTTTGTACATGGGTACCTTATCAGGCCTTGTTATTAGGACACATATTTTGTATCATTTCCCACCTAAGCTATTCTTATGGGGGGGTGTTCGTGTAGGCATTTTTCCCATTGATTTTTGCTTAAATGGTTGTATTAGCTTGCTTAGGGCTCTAGAGGTCATTTGGGTTACTTGGAAAGATTAGTCCCACATTCACTGGAATGTGTGGTACCTTTCTCTCTCCAACCTATATATGCACCTCTCTCCATTTATATTCATAATTCTTGATGATATAGAAAATTTCATTATTTGCTCTCATTTCTTTGCAGTATTATTCTATGCATGATTTCATTTGCTAAAAGCTTCATTATGATGTGCACTTGATCAACTCGTGAGATCACTCCATCATATGCATTCACTAATCTAGTGATCCTAAATGCAAGTCTTTTAAGGGCTAGACCCTCCTCACAAAATATTATAATACCCAAATCATACTATAACCAAGTCATAATAAAATTACATGCTTCAAATTTAAGATAATTTGTGTTAGATTATGATTTACATGTCATTGACATACTTCCCATCTTGATTTATTATGTTTTATGCCTACTTCATAAACACTTAAATTTTATCTTCTTAATTTCTAATTGTGTGTATGTTTAAAACCATTTTATTAAGTTTCTCATACTTCCCAATTTGATTTAGTATGATTAATTTGATATACACTTACATTTTTATTTTCTTCTCATACTTTCCAACTTGATTTAGTATGATTTATTGAATTTATTCTTTGTTTGTTTTTATACCATTGGTTTTTGTGTGTCTTCCATTTTATTACAAGTTATCATACTTCCAAACATGATATCGTATGACTTTTATTTTTTTTAAATTTGGTGCATATCATTTTACATGATTTGAAAACATTTGTTCCCATTTTTACCATTTTGGTTTATTATATTTATTTGTATTTCATTTTTACCCATTTCCCATCATGATATAGTGTGTATTAAATTTATTTTAATTTATTATAAATTTACAAATAGTTTTTCCTTTCTTTTTTAACTATGAATTTGTATAACAAAATTATATAAAAGAAAACATACATCAAATATTTCCCATATCATATACAAAAAAATAAAAATACATGTGCTAGAGAGGAAATATATCCATACATCCACATACAATTCCTAGTACACATCATAGATCAATGAACTATAAATATATGTTTCATGAGTTTTATGAAATACAAGTAAAAAATACAATAGTTACTATTATAAGGATGTGCTTCATCTTTTCTATCATGTGTCCTAATCATGCTACCCATCAACATTTGTGACTAACCCCTCTAAATGGTGCATTGTAAAGAGAAATTCTAGGATATCAAGGAATCAACCTGACCCTATAGGTTATCCATTTAGGCTTGCACCTATCCTAGATGTATAGTAGTTTCCATGTGCATAACTCACTCTTATGATAAGGCCTTCTAGGCTTGAGCCTCCCTAGCTCTTACCCTCAAACTATAACCTCATGCCTAAAACTATTGCATGGCCTTTCTCACTAGTCTAAACCAACTTACATGAGATTGGTTAGATGGTACCATAGTATCAACCAATGTGGTAGGGTCATAAGGTGACAACAACCCATCCAAAAATTCATGATGTGTAGCCACAATCAAGGCTCCCCATTTTATTTCCATACCAATAATACTATTTACAAAGCCAAAACCAAATATACATCAGATCTCATGTATATCTATCCAAAATCATTTACATATAATAAAAAAATAAAGAAACTAGTGTTTAATATCTAGAACTTGAACTAAATAAAAAAAATTATCACCAGTGTTAGCATTTTTAACCATGGTTTCATTGTCTACTTGTCAGCTAAGCACCTCTTCTATCAACTACCTCCACACTAGTGTAAAATCAAGAGTTACCACTTGATCCTTTCATGGCCCCATCCTTAGTGGCCTATATATATATATATATATATATATATATATATATATATATATATATATATAACAATTATGTCATGTATCCACTATAGGATCCCTATGTGTAAGTGCCTATATATCCTCTTATCAATGGTGTTTTCATTTTTGATGAGCTCAAAATAGATATTATTTACTCTATTATGGTACCTTCTTTGATCCCTCATATATCACATCCATATCCATGGCATCACCTCCTCTAGGCCTCACTTCCTCATATTTTCATGCATGATGAGCCCATAGTCTCACTTGTCAAGGCTTAATCATAGGTATCTTAGTCAGTACCCCTATGCATCCTCTCACTCTTAGCTCTATAACATGCCATTCCAAATAAGTAATAACTAGTAGAGGGGTCATTAGATATGGTAGTCCAAAATGTCTAGGTATATGAGCCACTAGTTGAGTCTTTACCCACAAAGTCTAGTGGCCTATGATTTACACACATACCAAACCATTAGCAATAGTGACCCAACTTGGCCATATGGAAATAATGTGAGTATATAATTATCACACTATTTGGCCTCATGTGATAGCATACAAATATGGATCAAGGAGCACATCCTATGTTACATGGCCCTTTCTATACTTAGCAACTTGAAGTAGCCTATCATCCATCGTATGGGGCAACCTAGTTAGTTGATATATAGGAAATCTCTTATAGATCCACACACTCAACAAAATGATGGGCCCCATTATATTATGCCACTAGGTTATCATCCCATACATATCATGCATGATTTGGACCCAAATTACATAACGAAGATCATATAAGGCACATTTATCTAAAATAGATTGAAATAAGGCTATCATGTATAGTGTTACCTTGCCATCTAAATTATGACATAAAACTCATGCTATAACAATCCCTATCATATAATTTTGGATATTTGGAATGGTTATGAGATAAACATCAAATAAGCTAACATGAAGACTAGGATAGATATGATTCAAGCATGTTACCCATTGGGATAAGGCTTGTCTCTCATCCTCTGACTCTAGTATATCACATATCATTGACATCCCATCAATAAAAAGTCTAAGAATGTCATGGACATCATCTAAGGTTAACTACATTTATAGTATCCCCTTCCACCTCCCATTGAAAAGTGTTAGTTAATCATTCCCATGCTCTTAAGAATTTGAAAATGAAATCAACACTCAGTGGGATTTGTCTCATCTCTATTATTCATTTAAAACTTAAGGCAACCAATTGATCTCTATCCACATCCAAAAAACTTTCTAATAAATCTAGTAGCTAGGATGCATCTACCAAGAAACACAATCTTCATTTCATCTAAAAAATATCAAACACTATAGAATGTATTATATCTCGATGTCATAATAATAAAATACATTCTTAAATTTTCTCAGAAAATTAAAAATTAACTACTTCATCAACTTGTTTGATTTATTTATTTATTTTTCCCCTTTTCCTATACCATCAACATATTTAATATTAAATTTTCCCTATCATAGTCTTTCCATACTACATCAGCCTTCTATTATATATTCATCCCATTAGTCTAAATAATATCAACTTATTTGATACTAAATCGGCCCTTTCTTATTTGTATCATACTATATTGGCTCTTTGATACATAGTCAACCTTATTCAATAGACTATATCATCCACATACTATTAATTACATCATCTATAAGGTAAATTTTCATGTTTCCAAATGGATCATCCCACTACTATGCACTTGGTCGTTTCCCTATTTCTAATTAGACCAACCCACTACTATGTAGTTAGCCACCTCCAATGATACTACATTGACCCACTGCTATGTATTTTGTCCCTTATATTTCTCTTAACTCAAAAAGAATTGATAGGGCTAAGTCTATTATTAGTCTATGATGAATTTTTGACCATTCACCATAAATGCCTTAGGCATTTATTAGTCTGATCTTTTCCTACCCATTACCGTATTCTACCCCTAGTCTACCTAAAAGTTTCCTAGGGTCAGTTTTAGTGTCTATATTTCACCTAACATATAATTTATATATTTAGCCTAATTTCAATTAAAATATCTCAAAAATCTTAAATTCATGCTTCCTTTATTTGAGTTTCACTTGCATAGCTCCTATGAATTGATTTTCACCCTATTTATATTTACTATTCAAAATTATTTGTCTATCAAATATTTATAATCAGATTCTATTTTTTGACCATAACTTTATTTATAATAGATCTTTTTTTGAACCTTAATATGTTCTAGAATCCTAACTTTTTAGAGAATATTTTCACATATTACATGGAAATTTTTCAAAAAAAATAATTTTTTGCTAATTTTAATTGGTTCACCTAATGTTCCCTATATTGGAAACCTTCACATTTCATTCACTTCCTTCCTCTTCTAAAACACTAAATTAAATAAAGGTATGTATTTTTCAATTATGTCATTTCATTTATCTTATTCACTTCCTACTAAAATCTATTTATCTTTAGCATTATGTGTTACTATGTTGTTTTCCGTAAACACCATCCCAGAGTATACCTACTTGAAATGTGATGAGATTTGAGTGGGGCATGAGTATACACATACTATTTTCAAACATGATTAATTAAAGATTCTTTCTCTTGTAAGAACCTATCAAGCCTCAATCTCTCTGATTCAATCTTGATGAGTTCACACCTTAAAGGGTACATTGAGAAAGGGGTGGGTAAACCATGGGTGCTTAAAAATATTGTTTTCCCCTATACCACCACTTATAATTAACTTAAATGTATCCTATACACTTACCTAAGATTTAACTCTAACATTACACACTCCTCCAAGTAATTCACCACCTTAAACAACTCCTATCTAAGATAAAAACTCTTTTTGACAATTACCAAATAATGTTGACTTGGGTTGACCTTATACTTAACTTATATTAGCATGTTATAAGACTCTATCAACCTCAACTAGCCCATTTTGAGACCTAATTTTCTTTTATTAATTATAAATATAGGGTTGATTAAGGCCAACACTATTAGCTAAACTTTCATAAGAGTTAGGGTTATATTCAATTTATTCATACACATGATTTTCATCATTTCTAATAAAAATAAGAAGAACCTCATATATTATTCATCTACTTATCCACCATTCTACTTGAGGAGCATTGCTTAGGTGTTTCAATACTATATTTGGATATATAGATCTTGTCTTATGGATAAGTCTTTTGGATTCATAGAGAAGTTGTGTATTCTAGAGATAACATATCCTTATTATCCTTACATACCACAAAAACCTCTTTCTAATCACCTTGTCCAAGGGAGAGATTGAGGCTCAATGGGTTCATTGTCAAAGGTAAGTATTCTAAAATTTATTTCTCCTTTGTTAAAATAGATAGATTTGCATTTATTATATTATATTATTCTCTCCTATGCAATAGGATTTACTATACTTTCGCTTAGTTATAGATATTTTATGCATGTTTGATTTTATGTTTATTACCCTCATTTTGTGCCACAAGTTTTGATGAGCACTAGATTATATTTTAATTTACTTTGTGAATATATAAAACATATGACCTAGTTAGGGTTATCTCATGGTGTTTATTGACTAAAGGCTTTGGAACCCTCTCTAGTGATATTATTTTGGTAAGGTAACCCTTGGTTAGGTCTAGGGGATCCATCTTGGTCATGACCTTGATTGTCTAAATATACCAACAAGTGGAAGGGTAAGTGTGATTTATATTCTTCAAAATAAGATTGATTTGTATATTACATTCACTTAAACTTGTATATAAGTACTATTGTTCCCCTGTTACTCAACTTTTTAGGATAAAATCAAAGGTATAAATCCATATTCATCCTAGGAGTGGATAGACAAGGATGGGAAGAGACATGTGGATGATTTTATGAAAATTAAAATAATGGTTCTATATAATGTGGCAATAAAGTTTCAGGTAATACCATGCATTGAATTGCTTCATGACTTATTCTTCAATGGCGATATTACTAGAGATTTTTTGCATTTAAGAATTCATATAAATGTGGTTGGTTATGTCTTTAGAGATGATTTTGAGAATTATTTATGCCTCATATTGCATGAAATGATTTATAACCATGTTATAATCAATCCCTAGTTAGACCATAACATAATCAAGGTCACACTCAAATAATGGCAGATGTAGGGTGAAAAATTAAACATCTAAAGGGTTTTATCTTTAGTTCCCATAACTAAATTTAGGCTAGGCATTAGCATATCCATGGCCTTTTTAAATAGGTTATATGGGTTTGATACCATCACCTATGTAAATTAGGTGTGGGTCCCCTTATTGGATATAATTATAATTTCTAATAAAATCATGGCACATGAAGAGGTTATCAATGTCTAACTCAAGGTGAAAATGTTTAAATTTGATGAAAGGCCATCTGATAACAATTTTTACATTATATCATATATAGTAGATGCAATCATGTGGATGGTGCAGATGACCTGTGATTAACCGTAGGAGTCATCCATAAAATATGTTAAAAACATGGTTTGTGTTGACTAGAGAGAATAAAGAGAATTATAAAAGAGGTATACCCATTGGTATACCAAGCCATTTATGGTCACTCTATGACATAACTTTCTAAGAACATAAGGAAGAGCATTGTAAATATTTTAAAGATTACTAGTACTATCCTAACTATACTATAATTAAGATAGGGGAACTAAGGATACTCATCTAAATCTTCCTGATTTTATTCATGACAAATTTTCCAAGCATTAAATTGATTGATAGATTTATAATAGTGTGTATGAGGACCTAGTTGCCATGCATCAAGGGTATTATCATAAGACCCATCTGAGCATTGGTAAAATGTGATATTTATAGGGCAGTTACCTCAATTTAGCTATAAATATTAGATTTTAATATGGGTTAATTTAATTATAATTTTAAATATTGGGATCCTAAGAATAGAGTGAGGTAATACCTCAGTGATCTCAAAAAAATGAGTCCACATTCTTTATGGCCATAAAATCTATGATCATGACCAATTTTTTATAAATGTTAAAAATTATTTTGAGGTTTACACCAAAATGAATCAACATATAGTTCCTATTGTGGTATCTTAGAAAATTCAATATGATCCTTTGATTACAAGAGAATGAGAAAACATGATAGTGGAGGAGGTAAACAAAGTTGTAAGTCATCAATAGCCGTAACCACAAGCTCAATTATCACCAAATAATTATCATATTACCTATCCATAGAAAAAAAATATATCCCATAGGAATAAGGTGCCACTAAATGGGAATTAGATCCCAAAATAATAAAGAATATCCTAAATGGTCTAACATCACCTCAATTGGTGGCAATAATAGAGTCTCTTATAGAATCTACAAGAGCTTCATATCCTATAGATGTATAAGTGGGATAATTCTCATTGACACATTTAACCCAATTGAATACAATCCAAAACATATGTCTCCTTTCATTCCTACAAAGTTATTTTGTATAAATTACCTTAGCAATAACAGTCTCAACACATAAATCCTTTCCACTTGTGTTTCTTGTAAACCTAGTGCATGCATCTAATATTTACCTACTAATTATACTACACTTCCAATATAAACTATTTAAATCCTTTCATTCCCCACTCAATAACTTCAATACAGGTTCCTATAACTACTAATCCATCTATTGTCACTTATAAAATTAAGCCCAAGACTCCTCCAGTTTCATCTCTAAATGTCTAATTAGAAGAGATACCAACTAGATGCCCATTTTTGAAAAAGGGTCCTCTATATGAGGAATCAGATGAGGAAAAATAGGAATGAAAAGAAATATAAAAAAAAATGGATCCTATCCAATTTTTGGATAGTGATGAATAAAATGAAAGGTAGGGAACTGAAAAAGTATTGCTTTCAAGAGAAGACACAAATCTAAAAGAAGAAAGAAAATTCTCCAAGGAAATTGATGAAGAGGAATCTATACATATTGAGATATTGTAATAATAATGGGGATTTAAACAAGTTAATAATGTCTTAACATCCATTAATATATTAGTGGAATATAGATTTCTAGAGTTAGATATAAAATATGTGTTGAGATAATCCCCTACAAACACAACTCCTAGTCCTTCTAAAGGTAATATGTCACTGTCATATACTCTAATGGAAGTGCTAAATACCAAAAAAATTACATATATCCTTGACTATTAAGAAATATAGGATCTAAATAAGATATTAGTTTCCCTTACTTTGTCTATTACATTAGTAAATTACCATGTGATTAATTTTACATCTACTAGTTTAGTTGTTACCCCACTCTCTCCCTACAAGTCATTACAATAATATTGTTTAAATACAAATTCATTATATCCTAATGCTTGTGTTGAGGAAGGGGATAATTTTTTTCTAATTATTTAGATTATTTTATTCATTCAACCACTACCATAATAATGGCCAAATCCTAAGACCATATGATGAAGTTTCATTTTGAATATTTGGTGACTATTTCCATTTTCAATCTAAAAGCTCCACAATTTCCATCCACACAATTTGAATTATCTATTTCAAAATCCACTCCAACTAAGTATTTTATAATGATTTTCATAATAATTTTTGGGTAGACAAAATATGTAGTAGAAACTACACCCTAAACAATTATCTTAGAATAGAGTAGGTCACTCCTTCACATCCCTAAATTCATAGCCAAATAAGTGCCTCCATGATCCCACAAATTTTATACCTCATTTAATTTATTCAAAAATCACTCATCTAGAAACAAAATAAACAAGGGAGTAATATAGATGACCTCACTAAGTATACAAAGAACTTTTGTTCTTTTATAGACACAATAGGGGAGGAAATGAAAGAGATGCATAAAAGTTAGGAGTAGGCCAGTAAAATACTTGTGTAGTAGTAGATAATTAATTATCATAGATACATTTTAGATATCATTCAAAGTTAAGCCACCTGACTATATGATATATTGAAAATAATGAATACTTCTATGGGTGAATCCTAGCATGAATAGGGAAGAGTAATAAATTATTGGAACCAATTGAAAAAACCTATTAAGAGGCTCAATTTATTGGTTCGATACATAATAAATAATCAAAAAATAATTTGAATTTAATGAATATCTAGGAGGTAGATTGGGATTTGAATTATATAATTCCAAAGAGAAATGGTGCCTTTCATTAGCATACTTAGATGAAAGTTTTGGTATCCCAACTCATAGGCCAAAAAAATGAAGCCATAAATATTTTTAAGGATATAAGTGTCACAAGTGTTATATCCTCCATAGGGTAGTTGATAAATAATACCAATTTTTATGAACTTCTAAAATCATCTACCAATTGTTTCAAAGTAGAGGCTGAGGGAAAAATATATTAAAATAGTGAGGAGATTCTATAGTTGATTAATTTTGTGAAGGGTAAAAGTGACTAAGGTAGAATCATTCAAACCTAGATTCAGAGCCTCTAAAGATGAGAATAAAAGGGTTAAGGGGGAAGTTGGTAAAATATTTAAACCTTATATTCTCAATTTTAATATTATTAATAAATAATTTGAGGTCACTTATGTAATGTTTAAGAAAATGAATGCTATTGAGGTGGATGCCAAGACAATGTCTACTGATCTGACAATACCAACCATGATAATTTATCATGAATGGCTATTTAATTATTTAGTGACTATTCCTTCTCATCCTTCTATTATTTCATCAATAATAGTGGCTACTAGTTCTTCATATATAATGCCTCCTACTACTTCAATTATCATGCCAAGTACATAGTTTCCTTCTTCTTCAGGTGGTGCTAATAAGGCACCATAGTTAAGTATGAGTATATATATTTTCATTTATTATAGTGTTATGCAGATTCATATCTTCACTCATTTTTTGAGCATGTATATGTTTATATTGTAATAATGTAATTTAGGCCTTTTATTCTATTTTTATCTTCAACATCTATATTGTACATGAGTTCTAAAATTAAAATTTTAAATTTATACTTTTCTAGGAGGATGAGTCAACCCCTCCCCAAGATCATATATACTTGTATGCTACTAATTACAAAGGGATGGTAATTTTGGCTATTGAGATAAATAATAAATCCTACAGGTTTTTATAAAATTTGTCTTGAACCTTATTCTTATCCAAACTTATAATTCATTAAATAAGTTTTATCATTATGGTATTTTATTATTTTGGTTATGTGTAAGGATTTTTTAAATACAATTATTAATATTATGTAGTAGTTAATTTGAATGTTTTATGTTTAATAATCATATTCTCCCTTTTTAGATGTGTAATTGTAATATTAAAAACACATAAAAATTTAATTATGTATATTAAAGTTCATTTTAATTTGTTTCCCAAGGCTCTTAAATTTGTTTGACTATTTGTGCGTTAATAGTAACTAGTATCAAGCATTTATTTCTTGACTAATTTTCCAAACTCTAATTCAAGATCCAATTTAGAAGGGTTTCATCTTATTTTGATTCACAAACATTTTTTACATCCCCTTGTCTATTTTTGAGTTCCTTTTAATTCTTCCCACATTAGGTTAGATTCACCATAAATACATCCATCTCAATTAGGTCTAGACTCACATCATATCCAAGCCATCTAAGTTAAACAACTACTCTGCTTACCACTATTCCACCACTAGATTGTTTACAAAACTCAATATCCTACAACTTGTGCCTTCAAGTGAATATTTTTCATTGATATTAAAATTTTAGAGGCTACATATTAAGGTTCCTCAATGTGCATAAAAAACACATCAATAGGATCAACTACTTACAATTATCTACTAAGTCACAAAAATTATGAATTATTGATTAGGTGAGGATGTCACATTTCTGGGATGATGATTCTAAAACCATGGATAAAACATGATGAAATGGTTGGTTGCACTCATTTTTTTATCACTAAATATTTTTTATTTAGGGTTTTACATGATGGGACCATGATTTGGTAAGAATAATAAGCCTTTAATTGGTAATCAAACAAAGGGAATGGATTACATGTATTTATGGTTCTTTTTTATTTATTATAATGTAAAATCATTAGGTTGTGTTCATCTTATTGTTAGATATACACAACACTTGAAATATTAATCATGACTTACTTTTAGTTTTCATGAGTGAATATTTTCAAAAGGGCATAAGACCACAGGGTGTGATAATTGATTTCTTACAAAAATGTATGCATAGATAAGTAAATTATTAAGCCTTTGTCAATAAATAACCCCTAAAATTTTAGATATTATGTTGTTTGTGTATAATACTAGACATATCATGCATTGGATTAGGGTATTAGATAAGGAAATTATAATTTTAAATGTTTTTTGAACTATTAAAAATCTTTGTTTCTCTACATCAAGTAGATATAAACCCTAATAAGGATTTAGATTTGTTTGATATAAACAAAAAATATGATTGAAGGTGAGTGGGGTAAGAAATAGGTTTGGGCTAAGCCCCAAGGATTTAGTAAAGATTATATTCCCTAGGGTTTTAAGGAACCATTAATACTTGCTACATATTAGTTACACACTTGGTATTATAAAGGAAGTTTTAGAGAGGAAAATCTAAGTATGGAATGACTAAGGCAATAAAAAGAAGCCAAGAAAAATGTGAAGGATTTATTTTTAATCCTATCATGCACATAATCTTCTCAAATATCTATTTATCAACTTCTTTGGATTGTAGAATGACTTCAAAATATATGGTATGCATATATATTTGTGTATTCATGTGAATGTATATGAATGGATACGATATGTAGGATTATGGCTTCTCAGTTGGGGCCATCCCCATTATATTTATAACATCAAAGGTTTATTTTAATGGATCTAAACTAAATAACAATTGAGTTGGTTTTATTGATGGAATAATAGTTTTATTAGATTGATATAATAAAATTTAAAAAAAAAAATTAATAGTGTTTGTTAAATATTTATGTATTATACAACCCTTTTGGAACATACTCTTAGACTATGGGAATTAAATGTGTGAGCTTGTTTATGTTTATCTAGAATGATAAGGACCTTAGTAACTTGTCAACTATGTAGTGGGAACCTTGTTCAATAAAATCCTGTTTCATGTATTTTGCTTATAGTTATGATAAATGCAACCTAGTTCTAGGGAAACATAAGAAATATTACATGCTGTAAAGATAAATTATTGTTCTATTAAGAATCAAATTACTGTAGATTTTTTATTGATACAATATTAACTTTAGTGACTATTTATATTTATAACTCTATGTAAATTTTAGTAAATTACATTCATAGGTTTAATGATTTTTTTATGGATGCTAATGCATTGAAGGCATTAGTGTTTAAAATGTGTATTATAACCTTTAGTTGAGTATAATATGTTGCATAATGGATAATTAAGATTGTGAAACTCAACTTTAAAATTTATTTCCAATGTTATTATGTGATAATTATTACTTTTAACTAGCATGTAAGGACATGCAAATGTTGTATGGTATTTTGTTCATGTGTAAAATTATAATCATCAATATAAATATTGTGTGCACTAAGTTTGTTTGTAACATATTTGTGTATGACCTAGACTTATCATAAAAATAAATTTTGATACGGCTCCTTATTTTCATATACGTGAACTTGGGATAAGTTTTATTATCTTCTTTGTAATCTTGTGTGAGTGAAAAATCATACTTGTATATTCTTGTGGAAGTTATACTCAAATCTTAGATTGAGACTCTCTTTCCATGCATTAGAAAACTATTTTTTAGAATTGTTATTAGGATTGGAATATTTGGTAAGGATATATAGTCTTATTATCTGTGGTATAATAATTTTTTAGGATAAAAATAAATTTTAATAGAATCTTAACTTGTTGAGTTTGATGTAAACTCTATTACAAAAGATAAGTTTAATATGGTGGCAATGTATGACAAAGTAATTAAATAATGTTATGATAAGTGAGTGACCTCATATAATTCATTAGAAATGGTTTATTGTTTATAATATTTAAATTAATTGTGATAATGATAATTTAATTTTACTACTAAGGAACATTAAGATAATTATAGATTTTATGATTTATTTTGTGAAGTATTTTATTTCCTATAGTCAAAGTTAGTTATAATACTTATGTTTATTATCCAAAAAGAAATTTTATTATATTAAAAAGTATATCTACCTGATTTTATATAATATTTATTTATTTAAATATTTATTACTCTTGTTTTTTGTGAATCCAACTTATCTAAGCCTTATTACTCTCAAATGTTTTTTACATTTTCTTGAGTAGATTACATTGTCAATTTAATACTGAAATAATTTATTAATTTCCTAAGTGAATAATATAAATTAAATGATATTACATGTCTAAAAAATTTACAAATATCTAAAGCCTAATCTTGTCTTTGTTCCCTCCATCTTGTCATAAGAGTTAGTAGTTTGAATGACTAATGATTAATATCGAGCTTGTCCTATATATGAATCTTTCCTTCTATAAAACTCATATTACTTTCATTAAATTTTTGATCATATATATACCATTAAATAATAACTAATTTAATGAAATTATGAATTATAATTCAATATAATATAAATTTATCCTATTGAATTAATGTAATTTCTTTATGAGAGATTTTTTCAATAAATAGTGTTGTGGAAAAGTAAGAATCAATAAATGTATAGACAAAGATATTTACTTAACCATTTATTTATTCATGAATTTATTTGTATTTAATGGATTATTTAGTCTATTAAAATTAATTTATAATAATATAAAAGTATCTTATTACAAAAAATTGAGAGTTATAATATGAAATCTCATAATAACATGAAGGTGTTTCCCAATGTTTCTAAAATTGAATCCTTTGTTAGTTTTGAAAATTTATGCTTTGATTTTAATTATTTTGGGACATTTAATTTCCTTAATATAATTGTGAGAAATGACAATTATTAATGATGAACAAGGAATGGTAATCAAGTGGAATGTATTTTGTTACTTACCTCATTAGGTATCCTTTGATTTATTTTATAGTTAGACTCACTGCATATAAATGTTCTTCAAGGCAATTCTATCCCATTGTGGAACATTATAGTGAATATCATAATATAGGTTTGCATGGAACTATTATTTTTTCATATATATCTACATATTAAGATTCATGTATTAAATTCTAGTTTCAATGAAATGTTAAGGAGGTCCATGCAATCTTTATAACCTCATATTTGGACTAAATACCATGTGTTTCTTAATTTAGAAAGTTGAAAAGAATTAATATTTTTATCATGAGAATTTAATTGTATTTTTATGGTATTAATTTGTTTGAGTATTTTTTTGATTTTTTATGAACTTTACTAGCATTATCAAGGATGATTTACTATAAAATATTCATGCATTCTAAGCTTTCTATACTTTGTGTTGATTTATAATTGATCAAGGGGTAGAATTTATTATAGTTCATGAAAAGTCATTTTTATGTCCTCCAAGAGAATTATTATGTAATTTTTATTTAAATTTAGATTATCCTTGATATTTTCATCTGTAAAAATTGGCTATTTGTATGTTAACTTATTTAATTCAAATAGGCATTTGATTAGGTTATGGTTGTTGATGATATTATCTATGTGTTGCATGATAACTATAATTTTTATTTAAAAAGTAATCACCTAGGGCTATATAAAAATTCTTTTGATGTCTTAAGGGGTTATTTATAGTGATATGAGTGTCATAGTGGATTGATCACATTTAGATCTTAAGGGATGAACCCTAGATGCATGATTAAAGTTATATGTGGAGTTATAATCTTTTAGATTATTTTTGAAACTGAGATATGAAGATAAGTTTTTTATATTATGTTCTATGAAAATTTTAAGACATGAGATAGGTGTTGTAAAACATGATACATAGCATATTTTTAATCAATTTGTATGCCTATGGGAACTTAGATGAATGACAATATGGCATGGCAAAAAAATAATTTAAAAGTTTCAAAAAAATATGTGTGAAGGGTAAAATTAATCTTAATATCATTGGGGTGCTTTACCTTCTTCAATGAAAACCAAAACCATTATTACCATTTTATGAAGTATCAGTTTTAAATTATGTGGTTCCATAATAAAGTGACTATTTCTTATCACATTGGGGAAACATGATTTATTGATAATATTCATGTATGTCTTGCCCTAACTTTTTTAATTCATATTATTAGTAAATTTAAAGTCATTAATTTTCTATATTTACTTTTATTTCTCTATTTTCGTAAGGGTTGTGTCAAATCCTCTTATTTTATGCTCATTTTAGTTATGCATACAACTAATATTTTCTTAGGCATTAACATATTATTTTGGAATGAGTTAACTAATACTCTACCTCTATTGACTAATTCTTAAGATGGATAACATCAAAGGAATGACAGTGAGATTTAATTTATCTCAAGTGGGAATTGTATACTTATGTCCTCAATCGAACAAAATTTTTAAGTTCATTTTTTTTAGCCTGTGACAAGAAGTTGATCTAAAAAGGTAAATGTTACTATTAAAATGCATCCACCCAAGGGATAAAATCAATTAAGATGGTTACAAGGGAGAATTTAAGAAATAAGATAATTTATGGTTCAAATACCTGATAAAAACAAACATTTAAACATTTAGTAAAAATAAATAAAAATTTCAAATGAGATGAATTTTTCCAAAAGAGTTTTGATAAAATCAAATAATACCTTATTAATCCATCATAATTATGCCTCTAATTCTAGATATCTCTTTATTTTTATACATTTCTACCATGGAACATGTACTATAGACTTATTTTCACAATACAATGATGATAATAAAGAATGCACAATTTATGAAATAAGTTATATTATTATAAATAAAAGTAATGAGACACTTGTCATCATGAAATTAGATCCACTTAAGTTCATTATTATGAAACCATATTTGCTATGATGTGTAGCCAAATCAGTAATGTTACTTATGGAATTTGACTTAAATTTTATATCTCAAAAAATCATTAAGGTTAATTAATTGTAGATCAATAATATATATCACCACTTCATGACACAACACCAATAAATTATAATTTTCAAGATGATATTACTATATATAATATTGATAATGATATTTAAACTATGTACTTTGATGGATCTGATGTGTGTCAAGAATTGGATCTAAAATAGTTATAGTCTTTCCTAAGGGGAAACCTATTATATTGGCATACTTCTTAGGGTTATCATGCATAAATAATATATCATAATATGAGGCATTGATTTTAGGGTAATACATAACATACCAATTAGTAATAAAAATTATTCAAGTATATAACGACTTTCAACTTATAGTCAACTAGTTTTTAAACATTTATTTAATAGAGAAAGAAAAAATATCCCATATAAATATGTTTTGTAACATTTAATGACATGTTTTGATAATATTATAATTGATAGCATACCTTATATAAATAATTATCATGAAAATGTTATGGCTAGTGTCATTTATCTTGTTCCCATCGATATCACTAATGATTAGGTCATTTTAACCATATAATGTTTATAATATCCCTTGATTAAAATGATATACCTTGATACCTTAGAAGTATTAATTTTTACATGAAATTCAAGAAAATTATAAAGGTATAGTAATTTTTATAATTTACTATATAAATATATTGCCTTAGAAACTTTTCATGCAATGAAACATGAAAATTTCAAAGAGACACAATTTTATAGGTTATAATTAAAGGGGATATTTGAGAATTATCATTTGATGTATAATTGGTTTGATTCCTTAGTTGTGAAGAGGCCAAAATATATTTAAAATAAGTAAAAAATAGTGAATGTGCTAGGCCCTTTGGTGAAAAAACCATGTCTTATAAGTTATTATGAATGGGTTACCGATTGGCCTACAATGGATAAATAATGTCAAAAACATGAAAAATAATGTGTATAATGCCAATTAAATTATAATTTAGCCACATTACTTAAAAAAAATTACAACTTATTAAATCACCATTGTCATTTATCTTTGATGTTTGATTTGGTAAGCAATATAAACCCATAATCATAAGAAGGCCACAAGTTTATCATGATAACTATATAGCATTTTTAAAAATGCATTGAGGTAAAAATGTTGAAATCCAATATAGGAGAAGACATAAGTCATTTTTTATGACTAATATCATTCATTATCTAGACTTTCTTCAACCATTATCAAGGATATGGGTGATTCTTAAAGAATAATATAGTTATTAAATTTTTTTCTAAATGCAAAATTTGTCATACATTTTCATCCTCTACTATCTATAAGGATATGGGAATATAAAGGAAATTTTTGTTGTTAAAATATTAAGTAAAATAGTTGAAAAACATGGGGAGGGTTCACATAATAAGAATGTTTTTGACTTATGGGATTATTGTACAAGTGTTTGTATACTCACAAATTATACTCTGTATTCACTTATTTACGATATATAAGTTATATTATCTTTATAATTGGATATACAATCATTTCTCATTTCTCTTAAATATATAATCAAATAAAATGAATATCATGAAAAGTAGTTATTTTAGTGAGAAATGTTCATTGAAACATTAGTACATGTTATCAAACATTTTATGATTCTATCAAAATCACATTAATAAAACATATAATAAAAATATTTGATCTCAATAATTTAAAAATGGTAATTTGGTATTAACACAAAACAAAAATAACAATAATGCAAATAAATATAACAAAGGTAAAAATAAAATTGGCTAGGACAATTTGTGATTATGGAAAATCTCAACACAAGATTTTAACATTTTTATTTAGCGAAGGAAATATTATGAAAAAACTTATTAAAATTATGCACTTACATTAACATTTTAGTTAATTTTCCTATTTATTCATACCTCTTTGCTCTTCTTTCTCATAAATTTCCAAAAAAACATCATGTTTTGGGCTTATTTACCTCCCTTATGGAGGTTCCTTTTACTCCATCCATTTCATGTTCATGCTCTCCTTTGGGTCCTTTTAAAAACTCTTATTTTCCACTAAATTCTTATCCTTTTTAGATCCATTATTCTCATCTTAAGGCTTCATTACCCACAACTTCTTCTCATTTTGATACTTTGGGTCTCTCCTTTGTTAGAAGTGGTAGAAATACCAATGTGGTTATTGAATTTCCTTCCAAAATTTTGTATTTTCCCTACTTTTTTTTATCCTAAGGGCCTCATGGATTAAAATTAAAATATTTCCTAATTGATTCCCCTTAGACAAAAGGAGTGATAAGATTGGGTGTGGATCCTTATATGCTTCAATATTCAAGTTTTGACATTATTTCTCCCTTTTTGAATTCTTAAAAAAATAGATGCACCCAAATATGTTTTTTTATAAGGGTAGGTTTAAAAATAAAAATAATTTTTCTTTTACCACTACATATTCTAAATCTCACCAAAATGGTTATTTTACAACATCATAATTTTAGTTGTGGATCCAATCAACCCATGTCTCCAATTTGAATGTTGATATACTAAAGGAAATAATATTGGAAGAATATGATTATATGGCTCTTGGTATTATATATATTTTTAAAAATTTATGGCCTTAATTGGTAGACTTACATACCTAGATTTATAGTCTTTGGAAACATTTCCTAACTGATAATTTTATAATTTGTCATCTGTAAAGGATAATTTATTATTGTTTTTCAATGGGAGGAGGACATAAATATGATCTACCATTCTAATAATTTGTCTAATGTATATTATATTGTTTTCATGAATCCCTAGTTTCTAAAACTTAAACCTTCAACTCATTCTTTCTTAGTGAACCAATATAGGTTAAGATGCCTAAAACTCATTTATATTTATTGGAACCTTATTGCCTTTTTTGAATTTAAAATTAATTAGTAAAATTCCTTACTATCTCACCTTAAACATGTAGGTGATACCAACCCAATTTTTCTTGGTTATATGTTGAAATGGAAATGTGTGCAATTTTTCCTAAAGATATTTTGATTAATATTGGTGAGCATAGTTAGAATTAATAGTTAGACTTTAATTATGTGGAATTCAAATGTAGACCATGTTATATTGTATAGAATTTGGAAAAGGTTTTTCCAAATAGAAAGGTTTCCATTCCAAACCATTCTCAAAAATGGTAAATAGAGGTAACTTGGTGTAAAGGGTTTGATTACCATCATCAAATTATTCAACATGTGAAAGATGTTGTAGAAAACATGGTGAATTATGTTATAAAAATAATAGAAAAACATGATATGGTATAAGTTACATAAGAGGTAGTGTTAAAATTTGTAAATATAGTTGTAAGTAGACATATATTTGAGGCTATAGATATTACTATCAAATAAGATATAGAAAAGATTGCATAATTAGTAAATATGTCCAAAAACAAAAATAAATATTCTTCTTCTTCTCTATTTTATGAATCTATATTGTTGGAAACTCAAAATATTCTAAGGATTTACATTGTGGTGTTCTTGATTTGGGTCATACAATTGATGTTGGGAATACCATGAGCTCCTTACACATGCATATAAAATGTTATTCTATTCTTGATTATGATATTATTTAGAGGCCATCCTCTAATAATATCTATTCTCTTTTATCTGGTTATGAGGATAAGAATTTGATTAAAAATAGAAAAAATTTATTGATAAAGAAGGGATATTATAAAATGGGTTTAAGGTATCAAAATAACATATTTGAAGTTTAATTTTTGACAGCTATGAAAGTTTCCAAGTAGTGTTACAGAATCCTTGCCTAATGGTTGAGGAAGATTGTTGGCCTTTGGAAAAAAATTTACACTAATTAGTTTGTTATAAATATTAGCTATGGATAATCACTATGAAAGGATTTTATTCCATGGTTGTTTGGATAATATATATGATGATTTCTTGAATTTTTTCTATGTAGAATTTATGTTTCACTTCTTGTTTGAGCTTTCTTAGATATTTTAAAGCTTATTGAGGAATATTTTCAATCAATCACCTCTATATTTTGATGCTTTATTTATCTCATAGTTAATTTAAGACTATAGGTTTTAGATATTAATCATTTTCAATATTTGAATAATGTTTGGTTTTTATTTGGTAGTTGTCTTTGAGGCAAATCCACATTATTTCTCTTGTTAGTTTTCGAGATGAACTTATTGTAAAATATTTTTATTAATGAAAAGGGTGAGGGACCCATCAACCCTTTTCTAATGATTAAAAAAATACTACACTTATATTGGATTTAAATATTATCATATTAAAATATATATATATATATATATATATATATATTTTAAATTTTAAAAATATACAAAATTAGGACCTATGCATGGCATGTTTTGCTAGAATACATGATTAATGTTTTTATTTATCATTTTTTATGGTGAAATACATACCCATTTTACATGCACATGGTTTGAATGGTATACATGAGTGGTATGGAAAACATACATGTTACATATTATATAGGGACATATATACATTTGAAATTATTTACACCAATGGTCTACCTTTCCACATTGGGGGCATGCCTACACTAGGTGCATATTGGTACACTTTTCAAGTGAGATATTTATATGACATTCCATTGGTTTTATTGAGATACTTAGAGTGTTTATAAATGAATTTATATGGTGTTATTTTATATGTATATTATGCTTTATGTCATTGATTAATTATGTAGACTAAAACCACTTTTTCTTTGCATAATTTATAACATAGATTATTACATTATGTGATCATTTGTGGGTGTTATACTATGTGTTTTAGGATTTAATTGATTGTGTATTGTCAAAAAATACATCAATTGTGTTAGAGGAGCCTCTATTACATGTCAAAATCATGTTGTGTCCATGTTAAGTCAAAGTTGTGTCATGTATTGATTGCTTGTGTGCTTCATGATCATGATATGCTATACATGTGCATGAATGTGGATATATATGTGCCTATTTATGACATAAGTGTTATTAATTATAAAACGCATTATTATATTATCAATAATTCCATTATTTCTATCATGCATATTTTTTATTTCTTATTATTTAATTCCTAATTATTATATCATCTTGACATGACATTTGTATGCTTATTTCCTTAGATTTACTGCTTTATATTTAATTAAATGATAAAATATTATTTTGATGATATATCTTATCATGTTTGTATACATATTTTACATGATTAATTTTTTACATATAAAAAATTATGTTAGCAAATCATTTTGTTGATAGTAGTGATTTGTATTCTTCATCCCTCATTATCAAAAGGGGAGCATATAATGGGCTTGTCTTAGATATTTAGGCCATGATAGTTAAACAGTTCATATTTTGGGTTATATTATGTGATTTATATAAGATATATTAATCATATTAAGATATGTATGAGACATGTTGGTGGTATTATACATGATTTTGAGGAATAATTAGGATAGTGTATGATATTTTGAAATAGATTATATAGATTAGATTCAGTAGGTTTTACTAGATTGAGTAGATAAATTAATAAATTATGGCATTTATATATTTATTTAAGGTAAAAATGGATCTTATTTTGGGAATTAATGTTTTTCATGAAAACACTCATATATTTCCATGTTGTGTATTGATAAGGAGTAATGGTACTACATAATCACTTTGGATATTAAATTAAAATGAAGCAGTTGAATAAAATTTTCAATTTACATAAGAACCAATTTTTGTGTTCTAAATTTACATGAAAACCTATTTCAAGGTTTCATATTTACATACAAACCTATTTATAGATCCTACCCTTGCATAAAAACATTTTTTGGGGTTCTAAAAAAACATTTCATGAGTCTATTTAGAATGGTGTAGTTGAGGTTTCTATGGTGCTTATCCTCTAACACTTCTCTTGCTATAATGGGTATTAAGGAATTTATAATTTTCAGCTCATGGTTTTATCAATTGCATATCCTTAGGACATAATCACCCCAAGAAATTCTCTAGATGAATTAAAAAATTGGTATGTTGGTTAAAATACCTCAGGTGTAGTTGTTAGTTAAATTTTCAATTTTAACTAATGAAATGATCTA
Organism: Torreya grandis; assembly: GCA_037957365.1. Lineage (NCBI taxonomy): Eukaryota > Viridiplantae > Streptophyta > Pinopsida > Cupressales > Taxaceae > Torreya > Torreya grandis. Next base: position 1,769,467 of record JARHVA010002105.1, on the reverse strand, counting down.
AATTATTTTAAATTTTATATCATGAGTGGACATTGATCTATGATGATAATTTTTTGCATGGAGCAAGTGGTAAATTTTTTGCATACATATTAACATCAAGTTTGATTAATAATGCAATTGTTCATGAGTAATTCATACATTTGGGGCATGCCTTTTAACATCAAGTGAAATTAATTAAAGGTTTTTTCATGGAGCAAGCAAGAAATTTGAAGCATAATTATTAGCATAAACTGTGATTTATCACATATAATTTTTTTACCTTAAAATTTCAATCTATAATTCTTAGTAATAGACTAAAAGGGGGGAATTTAGACACATAATTTTTTTATTATACACTTGGAAACATCAATTTTGCAAAAAGGGACATACATGAACTTGTACGTACACATTCAACTCTTATGCATATTTTCCCTATTTATCTTTCCATTTTTTTCCTTGGCTAACCCAATTTACAAATATGTATATTTAGGATCACCCTAGTATCTTAAAAAACACTTTATAATCCTATGAAAACTATCTCCATAGACTAGATCATTGATTTTCACTCCGAATATATTACTTGTAATAATTAGACAATTTTCATTTTCCACAAGCGTTTTCATGTATCATTAGTCTCCAAAAACACTTAATGGATAATTTTTAAATTGGGATGTTTTTATTAGGATAGCTAAGTAATGTTTCATGGGTTAGTCATCATAGGAATTTTCAAAGATTCATCTATAAATATGAATCAATCATAAGGTCATATCAACTATTAACTTGGTCACTACATGGCATTCACATTAAGATATACATTATAACTCTGTTAAAACAATATAAAAAATGAATACACATATAAAACCACTTAAATTAGTATCCCTATATCTAAGTATGAATAAAAATGTATGTAAATTTTCATGTTATCAAATGTTAAAAACTAAATATTGCATTTTATTCTAGCATAATCAAGATAGTGTGCACACACACTTAGGTGGGATAATGATTTAACTATTTTGGGAATATTGGAGTCTTATTCCTAATTTAGTTAAAATTATAGGTTGACTAAATCAATAAATAATATTACAATAATTTAAAAACTAATTTGTATAATTTATTTGTATTTTATAACTTTTTATAAATAGCAATAAATATGGAGAAATTAAGACTTAGCTTAAAACAAATTAAAACAATTGTTTTAGGGTTTGATATTGGTTATGCAGGACTAGGATAGTGTCATAAATCAAGATCTAGCTTTCATTTTGTGAAAGGATAGGAGAACCAAAAGAGGACACCCTAGGGTCTAATTCTATTATCCTCTTATACCACTAATGTTCAAACTACTCATATAGACCTAAGTTTTATGGGTTTTGTTCCTTGTCCCTCTGTGAGCCTACCTATGACATCTTGACTAATGAAAGTCTAGGAAATTCCTTGTAGAGCTGATTTAATATTCAAACCCTAGACTTTATTATGATTTGGTAAAACTTGAGAAAGAATGGGGGTTAGTGTGTGTCAGATGCATTAAAAATATATCCACATACTTGTGTAGGCACATTGCCTACATACCAATACTTCGAAGAGGGATCAAGCCATATGTATTTCTTCTAATGAATATGCTTTATGTAATAGTGTAATGCAGATGCAAGAATGCTAAAGTAGGTATACTTGAGGTGGCTAAGGACTAGTGTGAGGATTTGGATATGCTTGTAGCTGTATTGGATGGTTGTATATAGAGAATAGGAGAATTTGCCTTAGTGGTTTTACTTGTATTCTTGCTTGTTTTGTAATATTTATAAACCTACCTCTAAATTGACTTTGAATGGGATTTTATAGAGATTTATTGGTCATGGGTTGAATGTATTTGTGTTATGCTAATAATATGAAGGATAGAAACCAAATGTAAATAATCATCAAAGCTCAAAATGTAATTAGATAGGAGCTCTAAAATAGGACACCCTAGGGTCCAGTGCTATAGTCCAAGTTGGGTGATCATGTCCTATAGGTGTGAGACATGGGGGAATGGAATTAGCATGGGGAATTTAACCTAACTAAGCTCAAATTAGGTTTCAAAAGTCTATGTATGACTAGGAATAATCAAATGCGTGTCTAGAAGGGTCATGAGAGCATACAAAAGGGACTTATGGGTTGGGTGTCATAATCTAGACTCAAGCTACCAAATTTGATATTTTATATGACTACATTTGCCCCCCATTTATTTTAGTTATGATGTTGGGTGTGCATTAAGAGACCATGTTGTGAAGTGTAAATTTACAAAAGAAAATTAGGAGTAGATCAGTTCTTACTAGACACACTATGTCTAAAGTAAAAAGATGGGTAAAAGAGAGAGGAAGAGAAAGGAATGAATACACCTCACTGGGTATGTGAACCAATATAAAACCTATTGTGATGCTAAGTGATATTGAATATGTGTTGAATGATGATATATTAAGAGTAATATCATTAATGGAGATGAGTGCTCAATTCCCCAAGAGTGGATCAAATATACAAAATCTAGCCCATTGGCTCCATAATCACTACTAAGTGAATCTATGTGATCATACATGTGTTAATCGATGTTTGGACTATGTGCATAATCCCTATGAGTAGGTGGCTCAAGAATACAAAGGCTATCTATTCCTTTCCCCATGAAGTTAAGATATGAACTAATATTAGTATGAATGTGTATCATATGAGATGGCTCCTAAATCCCATGAATGTTTCTTAATCTAACAATGTGTCATGGATAGTCAAATTATGTTGGAAACTAGGCCACTCTTGACCACTCAAAAAAGGTGGATCTTAGGCTTTTATGAAAGCCACTCTAAAATTGGGAAATAACCTTATGTGGAAGCCACTTGGAATTGATTCTAACCACCTAAAAAAGTAATAAGGTATACAAGTATTGAGAATGCCACAAATTATAAAGAAGAGAAATCAAATGTGCTACACACTTTGCCCCCAATCACTAGTGTATATAGCATGGATTTTGATCTAGAAGTTATACCAATTTGCCTAATCTAAAAATGGAAGTGAGAGACATCATGTCATACATGATCCCCCTATATATATATATATATTCTCTAATAAAAATTGTACTAAAACTATTGATTCTAAAATGAATTGTTGCTGATAAAATTGTAACTATACTTTTATATCTATTTTTGGAAAATTTAGTTTTTTGCTATTAAGATAGGAGTATTGAAATAGGACACCCTACTATCTGGTGTTATTTTCCATGTCTAGTATTGTTATCCTTTACTAAATTTGATGACTATTCTATAATCATCACTATTATTTTGGTATGTTCTACTTGGTTTGGATTCTGGTTACTATTCTAAGTGTTCTAAAAATTGATTTTTCAACTGATATGAGCTTTGATCTCTATTGCAAAAACACCTATTTTTTGCCCCCTCTTCTAAGGGTAGGAATGAAGACTCTATAATGACTAGCCTCAGAATAAAGTGCACTCTAAGTGTGTTATGTTGTAAAATACATGATATAGCAATGATAATAAAAAATATGTCTCAAGATATAGCAAATTTTGTATGAGAGATTGTAAGATCAACAGGGGTATGTCTAGATAGATATAACAATGTAATAACATGTACAATATAGTGAACTAGAAATGGAAGTATATTTAGTTATTAGTTTTTAGTTATCAAGGAGGGATGGATCATGATGCCCATCATGGCATCGAAGAAAGAAATAGAATGCATGATGTGGATAATGGCATTGTAAGTAATTGAAAAGTGAACAAGAAAACAAGCATGTAAGGTAAGAAGCTAGAAACATACAAGATTGGCCAAGGGGACAAGTAAACAAGGGACATGGGCACATGTCACTCAAATTGGGAAGCAAGCATACAAGGTATGCTAAAATGCCACATACTCATACAATTGAAATAAGTAAGGTTGGCATAAGGGCCACAACCACATAGAAGAATACAAGCAAAGAGCATTGGCAAATGTCTTAAGGTACACATAAGAGATAAAACATGAACTAAGAAATTTAATAACATATATCTATGTAAAGAAAGAAAGGAAAGCATGTAATATTATGAAAATACAAATGCATCTAACTAATCAAAGCAAGAAGTAAACATATGCAAATCATGTAGTATAAGACTAGGTATATACTAAGAAATACACAAGTGCTATATACTAATGAATTTCAATAGATTAATCTATATAATATAGTAAGTAATGTATATCAACATGATAACTAGAGTGTATGGTGTAGGAATGACATAACCTAGTTGGTGTAGTCATGTAGAAGATGCCCCTAGTGGGTAGGTATATCGATGTGTGTCTCGAATGTAGAATTAGGATGCCCCCTCAATGGGTAGAGTGAAGAAATCAAGGATCTAGATGTCACTACACACACCCAAATAAGATCAAGTGAAGCATGGTAATGTAGATAAGTCAACAAGCAATAACATAGAATAATAAATGTAAGTCTAGCATGGTAGTAGAAATGTAAAGCATGGATAATGCATATAATTGAAATATTTTTGGATTTTTGAATGTTTTGGTATTTTGACATATTTACATGTTTTTATATTTTTGGAATAAGATATGCACAATAAATCATAAGGATGATATGTACAAGAAATTGAAAATAATTTATGTACAATCAATCATAAGGAGACTATGTACAAGAAATTAAAAAGAAGCTATGTACAAGAAAGTAAGTTGAGAAATTATGTACAAGTAAGCTGAGAAAAAATGATACTAATAAATGAGGCTCATGAGAGGCTCCCTATCATGATGTCCTATATTAGACAAAGGAATCATGCATGATTATGAAGCATGAGGGAATAACTATGAATATGACTTTGAATATTTAGATTCACTATTGGTATCTTGGAAATCATAATAACCTGTATTGTTCTATTCATCATTATCATCTTGATTTTGAACCAAAGGAATGCTAGTGTTGAATTTTGTTGTATATGGATATTTTCATTTGATAAATTGTGTCTATGAATGATTTACCTTAGGATGTTCAATAAATCCCAAATCTTGGTGACAAACATTATCAACTACTAGAATAGTAGTGATACCTTGAGCATGCTTGCCCAACCCTTGACCTTTATAAGCAAACTATTGAAATTTGAACCTCACTTTGGAGAGGTAGATTTTTTTTTTTTTTTTACCTATGTTCATTGCTCTGATTTTGCTTTTTGATCCCTTTGTTATTCTAATTTATGCTTTGGTAACCACTTTTATACTATTTTTGAATTTGACCCTTTGTGAATGTGTTCTTATGTCACTATGGATTTCTTGATTAATTTAACTTGTATAGAGTCCTCATTAGAAATTATATATTTTATATCTTTTTTAATGCCAAACATGAATCTGTGTGATGCCCATACATTCTATGATATGCATAATCATATCTAGATCTTCTCACTGGATGTAGAGGAGGTAGTTTGATCAACTTAGATTTAGTCATTTCCCTTAGTACCTCACTTGAACTTATATTTGATCTTTGAATGCTTTTTGAATTAATATTTTTAGAGTTACTTTGTTGTGATTTATTATTTTGATATGTAACATTGCTTGCAACCAATTGACTAGGTGAAGGTGCACAGACATGATTGACACTAGGGTGCCTTTGAGGCTTTTATATTATAATCTAATTTTCCAATGTTATGATCTTTTCATGTAATATCTTATTATACATTTTTAAATCTAAAATAACTTTCTCATATTGGTTATTTAATCCCTTCAGCTCTTGCAAGCATAAACCCTAGTTTCCTCCAATTAAACATGTAAGCACATATGTTGAAGAGGGTTTGAATAAAATATAGGCTAAATGTATGCATTAAGAAAAATAGTATAGGTTGACTCACCTTTTAGAGGGGTGATAACATGGACCTGATTAGAGGGAAAGTAGCTATCACCCTCTTGGGGGAGAGGAGGAGAAGGAAATTCTTTCTTATGCATAAGATATGGCATTGAAACTTGACAGGTGGTTCTTAGCATATGTAGTGGATCCTTTAAGTATGTAAATATTTTATTTTTAATTGAATTACACATAATAGAGAGATAGCATGTTAAATAAGTAATGAAACCTTGTATTAGAGAAAATTAAGCATTGCTTTGAAGGAAAAGGATCTTAAGATTTTTAGAAATAATATTGCTAATATCATCCCATAATATAAAAAATAATCATGAGAGGGAAAGAATGAAGCTTTACATTAACTTTTAGTACACTTCATCATTCATATTCATGATAGGACCAAGTATGGAATCTTTATTGTTTGTAAGAAATGTTTTGAAATAAGTGAGATCCATTTTTTATTTTATATGAAAAAATTGGATTTAAATGTAAGGTGATACCTCAAGTAGACAAAGGGACCTAGTATATGCAACTAGGGTTTGAAAAATGATATTTTAAAAATTAATAAGGAATTTTATAAATTAATGTGAATTTCTAATTTTAATATCTAGGTAAAAAAATTATAAAAATATTGGAAAAAATCATGATTTAAAGGGACCTAGTATATGCAACTAGGGTTTGGAAAAAAATAATTTTTTTAAAATTACTATGGAATTTTAAAAATAAATGTGAATTTATGATTTAAATATATAGGTAAAACATTAAAAAAAATTGGAATTTTTTAAATTTAAATGGACCTCGTATATGCAACTAGGGTTTCAAAGAAAAAATATATTTTTTTAAAACAAAATTATTATGGAATTTTAAAAATTAATTTGAATTTTTAATTTAAATATGTAGGTAAAAAATTATAAAATTAATGAAAAAATCAGAAAGGAATTTTCCCTAGGGTTTCTAGGGTTTTTATGCGTAAACAAAGTAAGTCAAGTTCACCAAATGATTTAACTATTTTAGAAATATTGGAGTATTATTCCTAGTTTATTTAAAGGTTTGGGTTGACTAAATTATTAAATAATATTAAAATAATTAACCATTGATTTATATGATTTATTTGTATTTTTAACCTTTCTATAAATAGCAATAAATATGGAGAAAATAAAAGTTAGCTTAAAAAAAATTGAAATGGTTGTTGTAGGGTTTCATATTAGCTATGTAGGATGAGGATAGTGTCACAAATCAAGATTTGAATTTAATTTTTTGAAAGGATAGGAGCACTAAAATAGGACACCTTGGGGTCTAATGTTATTGTCTTCTTTTACCGCTATTGTCCAAACTACTCACAGAGACCTGAGTTTTCTAGGTTTTATTCATTATCCTTGTGTGAGATTGATAAAAGTATATGTAAATCCTTGTATATATAATTTAACATTTAAACCCTAGAATTCATTATGCTTTGATAAAACTTGAAAAATAAGGGGTGGTTATTGTGTGTAAGATACACTAAATGTGTATCCACACCCCTTATGTGGGCATGCTACCTACATACCAATACTCTAAAGAGGGATCAAGCCATATGTAGATCTCTCACTTAATGTGCTTTGTGAAATAGTGTAATGCAAATGCAAAAATGCTAAACAGGGTGTGCTTGAGGTGGCTAGGGATTGGTGTGAGGATTTGGATATGCTTGTAGCTATATTCGATGGATATATGTAAATAATAGGTAAATTTAACTCAATGGTTTTTATTTTATTCTTTATTTCTTTGTAATATTTTTCAACCTACCTCTAAATTAACTTTGAATGGGATTTTATATATATATATATATATATTGGTTATGGATTGAATAAATTCATTCTAGGCTAATAAGATGAAGGATAAGAACTAGAAGGAAATAACCATTGGAGCTCAAAATACAATTGGACATGAGCAATGAAATAAGACACCCTAGGGTTTGGTGTTATAGTTCAAGTTGGGTGCTCTTATCTTATAGGTGTAGGACTTGGGGGATTGAATTAGAATGGGAAATATAGCCTAGATAAGCTAGAATCAAGCTTTAAAGGTCTATAGATGACTGGGAATAAGCAAAAAGGTGTCTAAAATGGTCATGAGATCATGAAAGAGGAACTTATGGATTGGGTGTCACAAGCCACACTTAAGCTACCAATTTTGACATTTTATATGAATACAAATAATTACATGATTTGAGCCTTATTTTGATTATTGAAACATATAAAACACTTAGTAACTAAGCATGGATTGGTTGAGACTATCTAACCCATTTTTTTAAGACATTTTCAAGTCATATTTTGTCAAAAATGAAATTAGGGTTTTCAAAGCAATGAAAATAAAATCAAGGATCCACACATAGAACTAAGCACAAGTGCACATAAAAATAATATATATGTGTAATCAAAATGATCCAAGGTGATTCAAACCTACATATTCAACTAGGATGGTATTGACATATCCAAAACACTTTCAATAAAGGGGTTTGAGTTTATTTGACACATTTGCATAGATTTTAAGGTCCCACTTCCTTATATTAGTTGTTACAGAGCATACAGACATAATTTTTAAATAACTTGATGCATGTAGTTAGAAAAATAATTTATAAAATTAGTTAAGTGCATTTATTCTCCTTTGTCTTGTCAATTCTAAATATTTCAAGTGCAATATAAATCTCTTTTTTACATCTAGGTTTGTATGGTATATGCCTTATTTTGTAAAATATAAATATTCAATATATTAATATTATTTACATTGTATTAGTCACAAAATAATTAAAATAATAATATATATCCTAAAAAATTAAGATCATCTATTGGGAAATAATATTTTATCCAAGGGCCTTGAGTACATTTTTAATACCTATCCACTTGGTGGGTAATAACACATTATTGATTTTAACACTACATCGAGATTATTTATAACTTGATTTTACATCATTTAAATATTTTATAAAACCTCAAGGGGCATATCAAACTGCCATTATTTAGACCAGATTAAGATTATATCAATTTTAATGTCAATATTCCTTATATATTACTTGCATTGCTACATTAATAGGTAAAAAATGAGTTGGCTACCATTTACATTTTGACATAGTACATTATCATAGTGTAGACCATATTGGGACCATATCACTTTTTAGAGCCATATACCTTATATATTCCCTACATTAATACACTAATGGAGCCACTATTCCTTAAGAAAAATCTACATCTTTACATTTTATTATTGTCACACTTGATATTCAAAAGACTATAAATACAAGTGAATCACTCTAACATTACACACATGAATTACTAGGGTTGGGATAAGAAAACTAAAAGAAAGATGGATAACTTTGTTTAATTATTTTTATGAATGGTTTAAATGATATTAATACTCTATAATCATTGAATTAGATGAGCATTTTCATAGATTGGACTACCCTTTCAAGATTATGGACTATACACATTAATTGGTGTGCTCTTCTTTAACAATATTATTCTTAAACCTCATAGTTTTCATACAATGTATCAAATTATATATCAATGAGATACCTATAATGTCCAAAATCGAGGAGGAATATATAGTGTATCTCTTGGTCAATGTTTCTTTATTTAAATGAACAAAATTCAAGTTGAATACCTTAGGTATTTATCTGACTCAATTAGATTATTCTTGTCTAGTAAATATCATCTAAAAAGGTGAATAATGGGTTAAGGCTAGACCCAAGGATGGATAGTTGTAACAAATAAAAATTTAAACTATTTGATCAGATAACACATGATTTTTCATAGGTAATAATATTTATACCAATATGGTTTACTTGTCTAAAGCCTTTTCTTGAATAATTATTAGATGGGGAAATGGGGTCGAATGAAACACATCTAGCCAAATCCTCAAGTCAATATCACTTTTTGTGTTTTATACCAAAATGGGGGTTATTATTCATGGGAAATATCTTTTCTCATATTGATGTGCTTGTTTTAGGAGTGTCATCTAAGGATTTGGGAATAGATGTGTTGAATTATGGTTGAATTAAAAGTTAAAAATTAATTTTTATATGTATGTGTGGATTTATTGCTAACATTTTGTGAAATGAAAGATTACGTTAACTAAATAACTAAAAAACATTAATATGAAAACTAAATAATTTTTTTGGTATATAGAAAAGAAAAATAAATTAATTTTTTTTTTCGAAATAAAATATTTCTTGGCTATTTAATTAAAGTATGGTTTTTAAGATTTAATTTTTATAATGTGAGGACTAGTTTTATGAATTTTTGTCTACAAATATTTTTAATATATATAAATATATTAATATTATATTCAAAATTTCCTAAAATATAGCTGTAAAAGACTCTCTATAGTGACTTTGGAAGTTTCTAGCTAGTGGCTATGTAATATGCTTATTATGGCTATAGAAGATAATTTGTTGTGTAAAATTCTAGGTTATGGATTTAAAAGACACATTTGCTTTAGAATATCTAAATTTTATACCTATAAGACTAAATTTATGACAAATCTATGTTTTGACGCTTATTTTTATGGGTTTTATGAGGAAAATTAATTTTTTTACACTTTATTGGTCTTTATTATGGACTACATTTTTTCTGTTATAGACTATGTTGATACAAAAGTGGATGTGCTTTAATTTACAAAAAAGGGTATTTTATATGGGTGTTTTATGGGAGACATTCAAATACTCTCATTTAGATAGATAATTGTCTCTTACTTTTAAAATATGTTCTCAATTTTAAGTTTTAATTATAAATTTTTAAGAAGATTTAGTTTTTGTATGGATTTTTCACTTGAGGTAACTCTAGTAACATTGGTATTTATGATTTGGTAGATTGATTTTTAAGTAAGAAATGTTTTTGATTAATGAAATGGGTGAGGGACCCCACAACCCTCTTTTACTGATTAAAAAATGGAATAAAAATAATTTTTATTTTTTTAATATTTATACATCCAATAATAAGTTGATTGATTTTATAACTACAATACTATAAATGAAAAATTAATTCATATATTTATATTTATCTGAGTAAAGAATTCATAGATAAAATTGAACTAATTAAATTCTCTTTTCTTTTCTATTTTATAAGATTTATAAATGCATGATGGAAATAAAAAATTAATTAATCTCTCCCTTTTTCCTTTTAAATGAATAATGCAAAGATGAAAGTGAGCCAATTAAATGATTTTTTTTTTGAGATTTTTTAATGAGTTCATGGTACATATCTGAAAATAAATTGCTCAAATAAACATATAAATATAAATATTTAAGGTAAATGAACTTATGGCTACTATAATACTCTAGTTAGGCATAAACCTATACTATAATTAGAATGATATAAAATCAAACCAAGGTTTTCATATAGTAATTATTATATGTTGTTTTATAAAATACACAAAAAAGAGTTGAAGTGAAAAATAAATATAGGAAGGATTGTTGAAACTAAAATGACATATAGGTATGGGTTATTGTGGATAGATATTTAGTGTGTGAAAAAAAATAAAACCACATAGTTATGTATGTGGGTAGATAAATACAAATAAATAAACTACCTATAATAGGAAATAAATGAAAATAACAATCCAAAATATTTAAAACTACATTCAGGGGCTTTTACAAATAAATTATTTCTTTTTTTGACAACACAAAAGAAGAAGAAAATATTTATTCAAAGAGGATTTAATGTTATGATAGGGTGTAAATGAAATTATATTAATATAATGTTTTCATAATAATTACATAGGTAAAATATTCAAATAATTTTGTACATGCATAAAATTTGTGAAGAAATGAAAATTATAGAAAGAATAGAAATTGTGGGAGTCTAAAGGAATGAAAAAAAAAATTCAAATAAATTTGAACATGAATAAAATTTGTGAAGAAATGAAAATTACATAAAAATAGAAATTGTCAGAGTTTGAAAAAAAGAAATAAATAAACATATACTAAAAAATTAAAAAATTTAACTACTAGGAAGCATATGTAGGATGTGAATAAATAGGGTTGAATATGTGAATAATTTTTTTTCAAGATTAATAAATACATTATTATTATAGATGATGAGACAATGGAAATATTTGATAACTGTTAAAATACACATGGATTTTTTTATGTTTTATTTCAACCTACTAGGAATTTTTAAATGAAGTCTGATATAAAATTAATAATAGGAAAAATAAAATAAGAAAATGTCTGATGTATATATTATATATGATAATATAAAAGTATGTTGTTCATTATGAAAATTAAATCAGTAGGCTACACCACCATGTATTTGTTTATCTTGACCTAAGGAATTTTGATTAGAAAGAGTGTAAACAAAATAATGGGAACCAAATTTGATATAAAAGAGTGTGAATACAAATTTTTTAATCTGTGTCTAGATTTCAAGAATGGAAAAGTGTTGGTTATCACCTCTTAAATTTTTTGATCTAGATTTTAATGAAAACAAGTATATTTTTAAAAGAAGAGTACTAGAGAGTTAATTGTGTTAGTGAATATTTAATTGAAGTAGTGGGAAGTTAATTAGAGTAATATAGGGTTAAATATAGTTGTGAGGAGTTAATTAGGGTAATATGAAGTTAAATTTGGATAAATGATCAGACACAGAGTGATAAATAAGTGAAAATGTTGAAAAAAATGCATCATATGGGTTGAATTGGTTGTTTGAATAATAGTCATAAAAGTTTTTCTTTAAGTTAAGAGGTGGTTTGAAAATTGTTGTGGAGGCTAGTGAAAACACTAGGATGGTTTGTGAAAAAACCATGATAGTTCTCCTATAAAACATAAAAATACAAGATTTTGGAGGTTCAAAGCCTTGATATTTTGAAATTTGACACTTAGGGAAAGTTTTAAAGTATGAGAATAAAAATAAGAAATAAATTATCTAAGCATGTTACTTTTTTATTTAGAGGTTTTTACATCATCATTATATTTTTTAAATGTTACACCTATAATTTTTTGGTACATACATATTACCCCTTAAAAAGAAGAATCCTATTGTGAATTGGATTCAAATATTTTTATTATAATAGGTGTACCCCATTTGGGGAATTTTTTAAAACTTACCTTGATTACCTATGTAAAAAATTGAAGTGATTAAAGATACTTTTTCACTTGGAAAAAAATGAGAATCATGTGAAATATATTTTAAGAGATCCAAAACACCCTATTTAATCAAAACACAAGATGTGATTACTTTCCATATGTGTGAGGGATGAACAAATTACCTAGTCCATCCTTCTAGGTGAAAAAACTTAATGATAGATGAAGAGACATTTATTGTTGATGTGGAATAATGGTACTACCTAGGTTTCCCCTATCATTCCATACCTAAAAAACATATAAACACATCAAATTACATGAATAGTAATAAAATAAAATAAACTATGATTATAAATTAATAAAATAAAAAGTTGATATAAATAACTTTCTATTCTAAAACTATAAATCATTTTCACTTACCCAATTATATAATTAAGTTTTGACCCACTTTTAAATGAAGAAAAATAACATAAAGTGTGTAAAGAGAGTATGGTGGCAATACATGTGATATCAGGTAGGGCTTAATCAAAATTTATTTTTTATCCCTTTTTTCTAAAGATCTAGGTTTCTTAGATTTTCTTGAAAAATCCTATAGGAGATGTCTATTTTAATGAAATCCAGTCAAAATTCTTAAAATAGTTAGGTGATTATTAAAATGAAATAAATTTTAGTTTCTATTTATTTTATTAATTTTTTGGTTAATTTTAAAATGTTTAGGGTGTGATGAACAAAATTTCCAATCTACAAAGACCAATGATTACATAATTTTCATAACAATTAATTAACTATCCTGATGGTTGCATCAATATAAATAGACTATAAGTTACATAACCATCATGGTGGTTTAAAAAAACCCCATGAAATATTAATAATTTTTACATAGAATGGGTTGGGATTGAATTTTTAGGGCTTAGATTGATTGAAATTTTATTTTATGGATGTAAGGGGACTACGTGAGATGGATCCATACATAAAAGTAGGACTGGTTATATGGAGTGATGAGTTTATTAACCATAGAGGATATTATTGAGTTGGATAGGGTTGAGATATGGAGGATTACATAGGTGGATCTAGTTTCCATTACCATAATGATGCTTTATGAAATTTTCACTTATTGGGATATAGAACAAATCACCTTTCAATTTTGATAGGTTTTAGGTGAGTGGACTATTTCCCTAGAAGATTGTATAATATCATGAGAATATTATTAATATGGTGTAAATTTATAATAAGGAAGGTTATAGATAGAATGGAGGCCCATAAATGGGTTTATTATTTTTGTGATTAGAAGGTACTTGATGTAGGTGCCAAAAATGGGCATATTTAGATGGAGTGGATAGATATGATATCCTTAACATTTAAAAGGTCATTATTAGCATGCTAGACTCACATTTGTTTTAGGACAAGGGCACTTATAGGTTTCATTACTATTAGTAATCCATGGTAAAATACATTGAGGAGATTGGATTGTGTGTGTGGGTGGGTGTGTGTGTGTGTGTGCGTGTGTGTGTGTGTGTGTGTGTGTGTGTGTGTGTGTGTGTGTGTGTGTGTGTGTGTGTGTGTGTGTGTGTGTGTGTGTGTGTGTGTGTGTGTGTGTGTGAGAGAGAGAGAGAGAGAGAGAGAGAGAGAGAGAGAGAGAGAGAGAGAGAGAGAGAGAGAGAGAGAGAGAGAGAGAGAGAGGATGTTTTGACTAGGACATAAAATGATCTCCATATGATATCTTGTCTAAGTGAACTTTCATTGAGCCACCCTATGCTCCATTTAAGAGAAGATGACTCCTTATCATAAAATAATTGTTATCATATATTAGGGGGATATTCAATCATGAAAATGGTTTGTCATGGCTGAATTTAAATACCTTCCTAGAGTTGTGTCCACTCTCACCATATCATATATGATTTCCCAACCAATGGGGGGATTATGGGGTGATGAGGTGATTAATTTGATGGCCTATTGGATATTTAGGTAGGTAAGAGATAGGAGATAATATGTGGAGATAAATCCTAAAGCTAGAGTACCTCTTAGTTTTTCCTTCACTATGAGGAAACTTTCCCATTACCATAGGTAGTTTACATGGTGTATAGGGAGATTAATGATGTTTGGTTGGGATAATTATCATGGCAGTTTATGTCTCTAGGGGAAGTAATATGGGGAGGCATAGGAACCAATAGAGGAGGAAGATGGGGATAGACCTCCAAAGCATTAGGAGATGATGATAAATCCCCTATATTAAGAAGAGATGTATAATAGCAGTTAATAACTAGAAGTGAAAGATGTCAATCTCCTAGAGTAGGAGGAGATATTTCATAAAAAAATAGAGTTGTATGGAGGAGGAGGATTTTGATTTTAGGATCCTCCTTAAGCATAAAATGGTAAGGATGTGGTAGATATGAGCTAAGATAATGAGTATTACCTTGAGTGGAATGAAGGGGATCTAGGTAAATTTACTAAAAAAATCCATTTTCTCTTGTTAAAAGATTTTATTATTTATAAAATTTATATCTAACTTATGTTTAAGTGTGTGCTTGTGGTGATTTAAATACTTTAGTACTAAGTGATGTAATTTGATTTGAGACACATGTATCAACTTATTAAATGTCATATCGACATCAAAAAAGATACTCTTATTGATGACATGGGACTAGCTACAAGTCTGTGATGCCATTAAAACATATTTTATCCAAATTATCATCAGGGTAAATAGTTGGGTAGACAAGGAGAGAGGACTGACACATTAGAGGCCAAGGTTAAACCTAGGATACTTTCTTAAAATGATAAGTATATGTGTGTCTTATAGTAAATATAAAGGAGGATGAGAGGGATTACATATTATTAAAAATGTTAGGAGGAATAAGAGTTAGATTAGGATTCTATTAAACTATGTATTAGGTAGATCCCATATGGTATAGTTAGTAATATTTCTAGGTGACTTATCTAGATATTAATATTACCATTTTTTAATTTTTGACCACACTTTCCCTATCATTGTCATTCAAATTTACTAAGAATTGATGTGTGTGTGTGTGTATAATGATGATGATGATGATGATGATGATGATGATGATCCATTAGGTTTCAATATTTTATAACTTTTGTAAAAAAAATATTATTTTATATTTAGTGTATGGATTGTATATGGATAGGAATGTTTGAAATGTCATGGATATAATGTGGTAAATTATATTTAAACTATGATATAATGATGTTTTATGAAATCTATATAAGTTAATGATATGATGGTTTACAAAAAAATGCACTGATGATCACTTTTTAGGTAAGAGTTAAGAAACTTCATTCACATGCCAAACAACACTCAGTTTTTACCAAGGAATGATAGGAGGGATATGGATATATGGAATGATGAAGAGGAAATTAAACTCATAAAAATATAAAATAGGGTAAAATATTGATCTTAGTCCATACCAATTGTAGTATGATTCAATTTCTTTCTCCAAATTTCATTTTTTTTTAAATAAGGGGATTAGAAATTAAAAACTTTATAGGTTTCATCTAGAAAATAATCAAAATATGGATAACCATGGTATAATTATTAAGTGTAAGGGTTACATTTTTAGCATGGGCTAGTATACAATCTCTTTGGGATTTTTAAGTTTGATACTTTTGCATTGTTTTGGTTGTTAGTGTGACCCCCTATGTTTAACCACATGTGACTATGAGGAAGAAATGGATCATAATAAAAGTATAAGAATAGGATATGAATGACATATCAACAAAATTATAAACACATACAACTAGGAATATGTGAGGATCAACATCAAATGTTTTCAAAGGAAAAGATGTGATTTTTATTATATGTCTATCCTAGTTTACCTTGACTTTATATTGTTTCTTTTTTTGTGAAGGTATATACTCCCAGGCCTTGACCCCATGTAAAAAGTAAGATTCAATGGTTCATCACTAAATATGAAGGTAGGTGAGTGATATAACCTATGTGAATTGTGATAGTTCTTAGCTTAGGGGGAATTTGTAATGATATCTTTTAGACTAAAATATAAGCTTGAGAGTGTAAGATTTAAGGTAATTTATGTGAAATAGGGTATACAATACTTATAAGGACAAAAACATATCTAATAATAAATGGTGGTTTCAAAATAATATTTCCAAAAGGATAAAGGGGTAATAATTAAAATGTGAAATGATTTTCTACAATGAGGTTTTTTCCAAGTGAACTTATATCTAGATATTTTCCTAGTCAAAATAACTAAAATGCATGAACAATAAAAATTATAATATAAGGATACTAATTCAATGAGTAAAATTTGGAGCATATGTAATTATACATAATAACATTTTAGGTATAAATAATTTAATTATTCATCATGTTCATTATCCTCTAAAGTGTGTAAAAAAAGAACCATTTTTAAAATATTCTTTTACTAGAATCAAACCTAGCCAATAGGATCTAAATTTGTGGCATTCACCTTTTTGTCAATTATGTTATCAATTATTAACACCAGGTGTCTAACCTGAATATGGAATTCATGATTCTTGTTATAATGATGAGACATATGGGTTGAATAAACCTCATTATTTTCAACAACCTTAATATGGATTTCATAGAAGCTATTTAGTTGAGAAAGATGATACTATATATAATATCTATTATCTAAGAGACCCTGGTCATAAATGTAGAGAATCATAAGTTCTACCTATAATAATAAGATAATCTATACACCAAAAAATAAGGAACTGGGCATGGTTCCTGTGGGTATGCAAGTACTTATTTTGTAACAAGTAAGTAGGATATAATTAAGGTGCCAATCTATCCTATTACTTTAATTTTTTTTAGTTAGGATGGAATTTATATCTTTTGTCTACCTCATCTTGACCATTATTCTATGTGTAATATAAGGACAAAGTGTGGTGAGATATATATAATTTATTTCATAATTCACATACCTAAGGATTATTGAAAGGCGATAAATTATAGAAATGATGACTTGTGGAGCCCTAAACATATAAATTATTTTATTTGAAATGAATTTAGAAATGAAGGATCAAGTGACTATGGTAAAATGCATCGACACCACTCACTTGGTAAAATTTATTGTGGCCATAATAATTCAATGATAGTCATCAAAATAAGCAAGCTATAATTTGTTGATTAAATTTAGGCCCCAAGTAGATAAGGGTCAAGGTGTGATAATGGAATGAAGTGTCAGAGTAGGAATATGGATTTTTTTTTAGAGCTCTTATAATTTTGGAAATTTATTTATGCACTATACAATGTCATATTCAAGTGTATCTCAAAAATAACCCATTTAATGGATCTTTTAGGTTATTCTACAACCAAAAAAGTGACCACCAAAAACATAACTATGGCATCAAAATAGGTTAGACTCTTCCTCATGTACATATGTAAGAAGAATGTCATTAAAGATTGTTTTATATAGGATTGTGTCAAAGATAACATACTTGGATTTTAATAATTTTAAGGATTTGCCTTTATATATATTTGGCACATTCAGGATAGGTATGATCAACCAAGTAATTTATTAGGTATATTTACCATGGAGAATAAGTTACTATGGGTTTATAAATGTAAAATATAATCACATCAAGGAAGTAGTTTAATAAATTTCATCTCCAACGGGGAATAAACAAACCAATAACTAATTTTTATTCCTTTAACAAACATTTGATTGACATAACTAAACTCAAATTAACTTAATAATATGATAAAATAGTTAGCCTTTTTAGACATAGACAGTTAAATTAGAAGTTATGTAGGGCTTGGAATTTTTTGATGAACCTAGTCTCTTGATTGAACATATAATTCCTTAATAATTTCATATAAAACACTATAGATAGGCATTACTTCTCTTCTTGAGTGTACCATGTTTCATAATCAGTATGGACTTAGTTTATGAAATGCATGGTGTTTTATCTACCATAAGCATCCTCTTGAGATAATATTAAATAAAGGGAATCTTTAATTTATATTATGTAAAAAATAATGTGTTCATCATAATCAAGTGGCATAATAGTCGATGGAGCCATAAGAAAGTGTTTCATATATTCAAATGCATTATGAAAATCTTGGGTATAGGTGACTCCAATCTCCTTTTTAATCAAGTTATTTATGGAATGCATATTTAAAGTTAGGTAAGCCTTTGAATTTACCTTATATTTACCAAGATTAACCCTATCTCTAATTCATCCTTAAGGAAGAGATCTCAATAATAACATGGGTTTTGGTATGATCAATGTCAATTCCATGCCTAGAAATGATATACCATAAAAGCTTGCTGATAGTGATGTTGGAACCATATTTAGCATGATGCCATATTAAATAAGGTAAGTAATATTGGTGTATAATTAATTTATATGATAAAATATATTCTTGTATCTTCATAGATGATCACCTACATAAGCTTCTTCAAATTTGTGAAGGAGGTCTTGAAAAATGTGGATCATGGCTCTTTGATAGGTCCCACCAGTTTTCCTAAGGACAAAAGGCATGAAAACATATCAATAATTCTCCTAAGGTGTGGTGAAGGAATTTTTGATTCAATCATTTTTTGAAATATGAATTTGGTTAGATCCTAAAAATCCATCCACGAGATATAATAACTTACCTAGATATGGCCTCTACAATAGTATATATAGATGGGAGAGAAAAATATTATTTAAAAGATGCATTATAAATATATCTAAAATAGATACATATCCTAGTATTTACATTATTTTTAATAACATGGATAATATTGGACATACACATAGTGTATTCCCCATGAATAATGAATCCTAAATTGAGGAGTTTAATCACTTTCTTTTTTACTATAAATGCGGTTTTTGGATTCAAGGGCCTCGATTTTTGTTTGATGGGTTTTGTGTTAGGTTTGTGTTTGAAATATTGTCATTGATGTCAAAGGTTTAGCATTATTGGTGATAAAGGCCCCATTGCATTTAATTTTGTTTGTAATAAATATATCTTGGCTAATATGAGTTAATATTTATTTAATATTAATGAATATATTTTTGGTTGCATATGAGACAAAATAAGGACCCATGGAGAAGTTGAAGAACCATAGGGTAAAGACAAAAGAAGGATGGGACGCATTTTCCCATGAAGAGTCATCTTAGGGAATACCAAGAGTCACCAAGTGAAGACAAAAGAGTAAGGGCACAATTTCACATGAAGGGACACTTTGAGGAATACAAAAAGTCACCAAAGATAAGGACAAAAGTGGGAAGGATGTTTTTGGTCATGAAGGGTCACCACATGACTTTTCAAAGGCTTGAATATGAAGTGTCATCCAAGATTGGCACCATTTTCCATGAGGATTGAAGGGTCACAAAGGGGGAAGGCCAAAGGTCATTTGGAAAGCTATAAATAAAGGCTTGAGAAGCCATTTGTAAATATGAGAGATAGAGGTTGATTTGATATTGTAATATCTAGCTTACAAGAGCAATTGTGAAAGATGAATATGATTTGTATTTGTTATATCTAGATTAGAAGAGAAAAGGTGAGAGAGAGGAAAGAGATGTTATATTGATCTATCATTTGTTGAGATAGCAACATTGAGAGATAGGCGTGTGGTATACACAAAGGGGTTGGTGCTCCTGTGGGTTGGTGCTCATGAATAGTATCTAGGTTGGTGCTCGTCAAAGGGGTGTGGTGCTCCTGTGGGTTGGTGCTCATGAATAGTAGCTGAGGTGGTGCTCGGTAAAGGGGTATGGTGCTCCTGCAAGCTTGGCTTGTGAATATTGTTTGGGTTTGTGCTCATTCATATACTTGAGATTGTTCTCCATGGTTTTTCCCACATTGGGTTTCCACATTATATCTGTTGTCTCTCTCTAACTTTTGTGGTGTTTATTGTTTGAGTTTTATTACATATCTTGAATGTTTGATTAAGTGAAATTTGGTTAAAGGAAAGTTTTATAAGATATATGATATACTGATTCACCCCCCCTCTCAATATATCCCATGCTTAACAATTGATATCAGAGCTTCAAATCTCCATTCATCAAGAAGAAGGTTCAGACATGTTCATGGTAGAAGAAACAACCTAAAGATTTTATGTTGGTGTAAACAGCTTTGCATGTAAGAAATAAAGATCAGCCATGGTTCATTGATAGTGGATGTTTGAGGCATATGACAGGAGATAAGAGTAAAGAAGATCAATGGTGGCATAGTGAAATTCAAAGATAAAACCACTGCTAGGATAAACAGAAAAGGTATTTCAAGTTTGGATATTAGTAGAACCAAAGCTAAGAATGTTTTGTAAGCATAATCTATTGAGTGTAAGTCAAATATGTGATCAAGGATATAGATTAAAGTTTCATGCAAAAGTTGAGAGGTTAGAAGGAAAGATTCAAATGAGTTGATTGCAGATGCTCAAAGGACAAGGAATAATGTATATGGTTTGTCAAATATCTTCTCAAAGGCACGATCAAAGGATACATTCAAAGATCGCTGAGAGGAGTTGGGAGTAATTTCTATTACTTCCTGCCGTTGATGTTTAGCATCAAGTGAGGGGGAGATAAGTGTTAGCTCCAAGTAGGCCCTTTGCCATTGATGTCAAAGGGGGAGAATAATAGGTACAGGTACAAGTGCAAAAATAGGTATAGGGAGAATAATAGGTATAGGTACAGGTCTAGAAATAGGTATAGGTTGCTACAGTAAGGGGGAGTTACTGTATGTTTTCAGATGATAGTATGTGCAGGTGATAGGATGTGGCAGTTTTAGGATTGAGGTTGCCATCAATGAAAAAGGTGTGGTGAAGGAATTTTTGATTCAATCCTTTTTTGAAATATGAATTTGGTTAGATCCTAAAAATCCATCCATGAGATATAATAACTTACCTAGATATGGCCTCTACAATAGCATATATAGATGGGAGAGAAAAATATTATTTAAAAGATGCGTTATAAATATATCTAAAATAGATACATATCCTAGTATTTCCATTATTTTTAATAACATGGATAATATTGGACATACACATAGTGTATTCCCCATGAATAATGAATCCTAAATTGAGGAGTTAATCACTTTCTTTTTTACTATAAATGTGGTTTTTGGATTCAAGGGCCTCAATTTTTGTTTGATGGGTTTTGTGTTAGGTTTGGTCACTTGATTACGGACAACTAATTCAAGATAAATACCCATCATGTTAGAGTAAGAAAATTAAAAATATTTTAAAATCTCATTTAGACATTTCTTATTAACTTATACCTCTTCAAGAGTGAGATAATATCCAAGCTTAATAATTTTAGTTTGTTCTTCCATGTCAATGTTAATATTTTTAGTGTCCTTTATTAAATAAGTATTCCCTTCTTCAAATTATTTAGGGGAAGTATCGAGATAAAAGGTCTCATCATCTACTTCAAAGACATCATAGTCTTTCCCAAAAGAGTTTATTGAATTTTAGAGTAAGATTCATAATGTTTATATCCAAGGTCAAATGAATGGTGATGAACAAGAGAAAACCCATTTATATGATGCATCTTAGAAAAGGAATCATAGGATAATATGTAATATATAATTAATTTTTTGTTATAATAAAAATACATAGTGAGAGATTATGTATACACATAATATTTTAACTTATTCACTTTAATAATGATTTATCTTGTAGTGACTTGTTGACACATCAATATCCATGAGTGCATGCCTTAAAGGGTACACCAAGAATGGGGTTGGATCTTCTTATTGTAATTTGAAAGATATGTTTGCATATTATTTTTTCAAACTATCATTAATATAAATTTAACCTCCTATAAGTCTATATACATCTTTTGTCTTGATCTAATTTATGTCAAAATTTTATATCTTAAGTTATCAACCTGGTCGATACCATATATTTTATACCTTAGTCATACCTTTTAGTATATCATCTTGGTTGACATAGTTTTGAATCTCTATTCTAATATTTTTACTATATATATGATTAAAATCATAGTATGTTATCCTACATCTTCCAACTATATCAGTTTGGATGATACCATCAAATTAGAGTTTTGGGTATTGGATTTTTCTTGTGTGTGTGTGTGTGTGTGTGTTTATATACATACATACATAAATAAATATAAATATACATATACACATACACATACACATACATATACACATACACACATGCATGCATGCATGCACACACACATGCACGCGCGCGCACACACAAACACACACACACACACACACACACACACACACACACACACACACACACACACACACACACACACACACACACACACACACACACACACACACACACACACACACACACACACACACACACACACACACACACACACACACACACACACACACACACACACACACACACACACACACACACACACACACACACGCACACACACACACACATGGGGTATATTTAATTCATAATAATATATATCACATTCATACACTACTCTTGCATTCATATTTCTACCCTAAATAAGTATTTGTGAAAGCTAATGGTTTATAACCTTATATTAGAGGTCTTATATTATAGTGTCATATAATCTCAATAAGAGAGGTAATTTGGAGTTATTAAATAAGGATTATATGTTTTCATACAAACATATAAATTATTCAACCTAAAACATCTATTTCAAATCTCTACTTGAGATAAATGGTGAGATTGAAGCATCAATGAGTCTAACCTAAGGTAAGTATTTATATCCTTATACTCATTATTTTAATTAATTTGTAGATTATGTTTTGTTTATTCATTTATTTTTAGATGTATATTTTTATCCTTTTTTTATGATTTTACTTATATATAATAAACTAGTATAGATATATGGATCCTTAGGCTTACCATTTATCACATTAGGTTGCATAGATCTCCATTTGAATGACCATTAAACTTCATAATATTTACAATATTGTAATGATCATTTAAATTAATTCTACACATTTAAAATTATTTACTTTACTTTCATATTTATAATCATGGTTGCAATCATTTACCTTTGTTAAGGTCTAGTAAGATGTATATCCTTATGTCATAGGCCTAGGATTTGGAACTATTTCTTCTTGACATTTGAGTTGTAGGTTACCCTTTGTTATATCTATGGACATCATTGGTCCTTACCGACTCATATAGCTGTATTTAGTCTCTATTTAATTGTCCTTATCTTATCCCTATCCCATTGAAATAAACAAGATAATTTTATTTCATCCTATCCCATACATACATTCTAGTGAACCTGATCTAAATCTTACCCATCATTTGGTTGGATAATTTTCATGTTTATCTTTCTATATTCTTAGTGAAATCATAAAAATCTTAATATATATTTTAGTTAAATTATATCCACTAGCTTGATACCATTTATTATTTTTAATTTTAGTATCAATTGTTAGTGTAGGTTTTTATTTTCCATTTATTATTTTTTCATACACATTTATTTATCTGACGTATGGTTTAATAATGAGGTAATTATAAGTGGGTGATAGGGATAATTTTCCTATGAGTTTCACTTGATTTATATTAGATTGTCTTGATTTATCTTATGATATTGACTCCAATTCTCATATGGGTTCACTCTAGTTCTCCTATGAGTTCTCTCCCATATTCCTTCTCTTTATTTTTCTTTGTAGAGTTATTATAATCCAATGTAGTATAATAAATTAATTCAATATTTTTTGTTGATTTATAAATATAGGTTCATTCAGTGTAGTAGAATATTTTATGTGTTTTCAATCTACCAGTGATCAATGTAAGGCTAATTTTATCATTGTATCAGAGTTCCCAAGTTTTAGTAATGAGAATTATTATTTTGATTAAAAATAATGATTGAAATATAATTTATATTATAAATATAATTGATTAAAATCATCTTTTCATATATAATGTTATTTTTCCTATATTAAATACATCTTCATGGGTATATGCTTTATAATATTAATACTATTCTAGTAAGCATATGATCATATCCATTTAAAATAGGTGACACCATCTATATATAATTTAATAAGATCATATACATGGCATCATAAATTCATACTTGTTGTGCATGGTGGGATCCTATAGCCATTAAAAGGATACTTCATGTCATGGTTTATGGTCGAGTTACCCAATTTGAATGTTTTTTTGGTAGTAAGTTGTCAAAACATTCTTCCCCCATATCCTTGAATACTAATATATATATATTTTTCCCTCATATTTAATGTATTAAATAACATCAAATATCTACCAATAGTTTTCCCTTACATCATGGATCCTTCCACTCACCACCTAGTCATTCAACCTCTCATTGTTTATAAATGGATATCCTCCATAAAACCTCATTTTCATGTTTGTTATATGATACAACAAAACATGGTTTCATATTGCATGATGGTGATATAATAAAACCTTATTTTTTAAAAAACTAGCCTTCAAATATGCCACATGCAAGTCATCCCTTTATTTTAAAAAACATCTTACCAATGAATCCTATGGTTTCAAAAAAACTACATCTTTTTAAAAGGATTTAATTTTATTTTTTTTTGAATTTATATATTAAAAAAAATGTAATTTATCTTATTTTCATTCTTAAAAATAACTATTCATGGATATATAATATTTTGTAAAATTCTTACTTAAACTTGGTCTAAGAGTGAAGCAAATTGTTACTAGTGGAAGTATTGTAAAGATATTATAAGGAGAATATTATTATTTTGTATCATTCCTTCTATTTTCACTTGATGAAAATGGAATGTGAGGTCTGGTTTGGTAGGAATTCAAATCCCCTCATAGGAAAAATAATCTTTCTACTTCTCCTTCACTGTTTATTGACCCATTCTTTCACTTTTACTCCTCAAAGATGCAATATCAACTAATTTTGATGTTCATATTAAAAATATTCTACATCCTCTCTTGTGTCAACTTTGACATCATTACACAAATTGATCATGGATACTTTTTTGGCTAAGTTTGATGTCTATAACTTGAGTGTCCATTGCCCTTTTATATTAGGCAGGTCATTATTGATAGTTTTAGGGTTTGTTATGGTTTTTTTCTTTATTTATTTCAAATTTAATTCTAAAACCTTAATTTCATACACTACATCATGGATCATAACCTGGTTCTACTTTTCACTGCATTCAATTATCATGACTAAAAATCTAAAGTGCAACATTTTTAAGAATCAAAATTTTACACATGATAACTATGAACATGAAAACTGAACCAACACTTGATGCAAAAAAATAATGTTTTTTAATAGGTGTGATGAAGCAAATGGTTTTTTATGTTTATCTATTTCTCCTGACTTGCTTTTTCACATTGAATCTTCTAAAAAATAAAACAAGATCTGGACACTTTCAAAATGACTCTTTGACAAGTAGGATGTAATGAGAGGTCATGAGATAGACAATGAGCTCATTAATTTTAATCTAGGTAGATTTGACACTATACAAATGTTTTTCACCAAAATTAATTCACTTAAGTTTCAAATAAAATTGTATGGAATAAAAAATAAAGATGAACAATTGATCCTCTCTACTTTTGATAAGTTAGGTCTTGATTATTATTATGTGTTTTTATATATTTTTTATCTTACAAAGAGTGCCCTATGAAATATATGGACTATGTCATAATTAGATGATTTTTCCAAACAATTAAATAAGAATCAAGACAAGCTCATTTAAATGGGTAATTTGAAGTCTTCCAAATCATATGCCATATTGAGTCATGACAAACACAAGGATAAGAAATAAAAAAGGACCAAGAGTAATGAAAGGATCATAAAAATAATGCTAAGTAAAAAATATCAAATGAGTTATCTTCTTTAGGAAGGAAACCCAAGAAAGATAAGGAAAAATATGCCTACTGAAATAAATCTAGGCATGATGAAACTAAGTGTATGAAGAAATAAATTGATCAATTAACATAGATGCTTGAGAAAAATAACATCAGTGTCCTTGATTCCATCACATATAATTCATGATCACATGGGTATTCTAAGGCAAAATACAATAGTA
Source organism: Torreya grandis (assembly GCA_037957365.1). Taxonomy (NCBI): domain Eukaryota; kingdom Viridiplantae; phylum Streptophyta; class Pinopsida; order Cupressales; family Taxaceae; genus Torreya; species Torreya grandis. The sequence goes on along the minus strand of JARHVA010002105.1, from coordinate 1,742,642 downwards.
AAGGTAAAGGTAAAGGTAGGTCCCTTATTGATGTTACATCTCAGCTATCCACATGGGTGATTGATTTTGGTGTTTCACACCATATGTATTCTTCATAAGACTTGTTCTTATCCTTAGAATCATGTTAAATGCCTTCCATTTTTATATGTGATGAAAATTATATTGAATTTAGTGAGTGAGGGTCTATTTAAGTTAGTCATGGGAAATTTAAGGATGTTCTATGTGTTCCCTCACTATCGACCAATATCCTATATTTTTATCAAATCACTCACATTTGAGGAGGCAAGAGAGTTGAGTTCATTCTATATTATGTGTTCATTAAGGAGTTTCACAATTATTATAAAGTATAAGTTTTAAAAATAGATAACCAATCATGATTATATAACATCTCACACTTTGCTCTTAATGAAAATTCTATTGCATTTCTAACTCACTTAGATGGGGCGAGTAAACATTGCTATGAGTGATTTTGACATCTTAATTATCTACTTATAACAACTCAATCAGGATAATATGGTTGTAGGGTTTCGTCATGTTTAATTTTAAGACAACATTTGCTAGGGATTCATCCTTGGTAAACATCCTACAAATAAGCATGTCAAAGTAAACTTATGGAGAGCTACTCAAATTTTAAAGTTAGTTCATATAAACATTTATGGTATATTTAAAAATCCTTCATTAAATAAGAATATATACATGATTACCTTCATTGATTAAATTTTAAGGTATAATTGGGTGTATTTTGTCTAGCAAATGTTTGAGGTCTTTGACCATTTTTAAGATTTCAAGGATCTTATTAATAAATAGTCATGGAAAACCATCAAGATTTTGTGCATAGACAATAGTGTCAAGTATGTTAGCCATCAATTTAAGTATTTATATACTTTAGATGGGATTGATTTAGAATTTATAGATCCATATAGTCCTCAATAGAATGGTTTTTCAAAACACAATAATATGTCTTTGTAGGAAATGGAAAACTATTTGATACACTCCAAGTATCTTACACCTCAATAATGGGTAGAAGCCATTAAATTTTCATGTTAAATATAGAATCAAATTATTCATAAAGCCTTAAATGAATCACTCCTTTTGAATCCTATATTACTTTTAAATTCATAGTCTTTGTATCTTTAACTATGGCTCAGATTCCTAATAATAAATGCAAGGCTATGGACCCAAAAAGTAGGCCTTAAATATTTTTTGCACATGTAGATGGTTTTAAGGGATATATGCTTCTTCTTCCTACCACATGTTTTTATAATTTATAGGTGTGTTATTTTTTATGAGGGTCATACATACTCTACACTTGACACTTATCCCTCCTCCTTAGACTCATTGGCATTCGATGAGAGTTATGATGATTTAGATAATCTAGGATAGATACATTATGATGAAGATTCATATTATAACTTATATTATTAGATTAATGATGGAGATTAAAATCCTTCCATTCACATTAAAATTTCATAATTTAAGGAATCACCCCCAAGATCTCTGAATTTAGGTCCTCTTTGTTGAAGGAAAAAACTATAGAATTAAATTGATTGGATTAGGGATCTATAAATTACAAGGCAAACATATTCATGTTCCACTTATTTTAATTACTTGTGTTTCTAGTCTACAATATTTTTTTGATGCATATAGCATTCCCGAGTGGGATATAGTTATGTATGAGTAGTATAGTTTCTTTATTAGGAACCACAAGTGGGATTTGGTACCCCTTCATAAGGGAAGGTAAATTGGTTGATGTAGGTGGATTTATCAAAATAAAATTATAACAAATGGGTTCATGGATAAGTTCACATCATGACTGGTAGAAAAATGTTTTTTACAAGTTCTTGGCATGGACTATACTGATACATGTGCACTCATTACAAATTTGAAATCTATTTTAATATATCTATCCATTTATGTATCTCATCATTCAGATGTTCATTATATGTATGTGAAGAGTTCATTTATTCATGGTAATATTGAGGATGAATATACATGGAGCATCTACATGTTTTTTTCCAAGATTATTCCTTAATGTGTTGACTTCAAAAATATATCTATGGCCTCAAATAAGCTTATCAATATTTTTATGCTAAGATGGATTCCTTATAAAATTTAGGTTCACTAAATTCCATTTTTATTGAAATATCTACATTTTATGGTAGGATGACTCACTCATCATTTTAGTTCTATATTTTGATGACCTATTGATCATAGGGAGATCTTGATCTTCCATTGCCACAATGAAACTAATTTTCATGATAGATTATCAATTAATGACTTGGGGTTGTTGAAATAGTATAACTTAGGGAAAACCATTTCATAATTGATGTAGGGACATCACTCATGGAAGCAACATGATTGCAAATTTTATTTAGTTCAAGTGAATAACGGGTCAATAAATATGTTTAGAATGTTTTATAAGTGTTATGAGTGTAAACATGAACCTTTGAATTATTTCCAAATGTTTAGGAGTTTCTAAGAAAGTTATAAATTCAAATTGGAGTTTTCTCGCCATTTTGGCCAATTTAAATTATGGAATATTTTGGCATGGAAAGGATGTTGTAGGAAGTGGTAAAAAAGTCATAAAGGTTTTAAATAAATAGGTAATTTTAATTAATACACCTTAGTTATATACACAAGGTTTTAGGTCACACTTGTATGGAAGAATCAATCTTGATGTTTCTGTCAAGGAGCAAATATTCTAGCAAGTGACCCTTGGAAGGTGGTTAGGGCAATTATGTTAGATTTAAAACATGTAAATTTTGGATTTTCATTTAGTGATGATAAAAATTTTTATGGGAGAGGTTTAAAAACCCAATATATAAATAAATTAATTCTTAATTCTTAGATAAAAGTAATTGTAACCTATTTTCTTGCATATTTACTTATAGACTGATTGTGTCAAGTTTATTTAATAAAGGAAGATTCAATAGTTTTATGTTTCTAAAGATTGAGATTTAATTGGATATTTATTTCCATATTTTAAATGTTTTTTTTAGTAATTCATTTATTAATCTTCATGTTATTTGGTTTAGATAATAATATAGTTTTGTGGAAATGTGCTTATACAAATAATGAGTACTCAAGGTGTGATGAAATAGTATAGCATAGGCTTGATCAGGATTGGTTTTTTATTATAAGAGGTGAATGAAGTTATTATATACCTTTATTAACCCTATGTATATTTTTGAAACCCATATTGGTAGTTTATATCTAAATAACTTGCCCCTAAACCCTGTAACTGTGACTATGTACATGCAAAGAGACCAAAAATGTGGTAAATAAGTTGAATAGAGTAGTGTAAGGGGGAAAAATTCTTGGATGAGTTTCCCCTAGGTTAAATAGACACTAAAAATCTCTTTAAAAGACTTGAAACCCTATTGGCAATGTATAAAATCAAACTATGTGATCTTAGGTCCTATAGACCCCTGTCAACCCTAAACTAGGCTTTTGAACTTGAAACTCATTTTCAGGAGATTAAACTAGTGAAATTGACTCAAAAATTTTAATATGATATTTTTCCATGAATATGAAGATATTTTGGAGGTTTTGTATCTATTTCATATGTGTACATACATTGGGAGAGGATTATGTGTGTATTTATGCAAGAGAGACCTTATTAGGCCTAATAATGGACTAAAAAGGGTTAGCAAAGGGGCCTAAAAGAAGAATTTGAAGCTAAATTTTCAATAAAAATTCAATAATGATATATGGTATCTAATTTTGGCATTATTTTGTTAAATTACATCCGTACAGAGATGTACATGAAGAATTAGCCTAAAAAAGGATACTAGAGTTGATTGTGTGAAGGGAGAAAGTTACAAAGACTAAGAAATAAGTGATGAAGAGTGTTTCCAAGGGGATGAGAGGTATAAATATATTATAATGATATTTATTAAGATAAAAAAGTCCAAAAAATATTACCAATAATTTATGAACCATTGAATGACTATATGAACTATGGTTTAGAGAGTGAACATTAAACAAGGAGAAGTGTGATACTATTGATCTATCCTCTGCATCATTTTTGGTATTAGATTAGGTTTTGTATTGGTGGTGGGTTACTTATTATTTTTCTAAATAATACATAAATTTACAAGTAAAAATTGATATTGGACACCATGTGCTTAGAACTCAACTATAAGACAAGCAACCAAGAACAAAGGTCCATGAAACAAAGGATGCATAAAAGTAGAAAAGATCAAGATGGCATGGTGGAGCATTTGGTGGTTCAGATGATAAAATAGATTACACATTTGATTATGAGAATGGAATCTATTGATAATTATCTTAAAGAAAGGGTATAGAGTTTATGGATAACAAATGTAGAAGGCAATGGAGGATAACAATGTCAAGAAGAACCTTTGCAACCAAGGTCAATTGGATGAGAGAATTAAGAAGTAGTTCAAGAGGTCATAAGGCCAAAAAATCTTGAAAAAATAGTTCAAGAAGTCATGAGGCCATAGTACCATGCATATGAGGTAAGATCATTTACAATTGATAGAGTAAGAACTAATGATAGTTTCATGAGAAACAAATAAAGACCAACTTTTCAAGGATAATGTTGGCATTAAAATAAAGGACATAAGGCAATGGAATGTCCATCATATTTTGGCAAGGATGATCAATATAATTTAAGAGGATCAAATAAAGAAATGAGACAAGTAAGATGAGAACCATTACTCATGAAAAGAGTATTGTTATAGAAAAAAGGACAAGTACAAGAACCAATTTAGAGAATAAGTTTGTTTAGGAAAAGATGTAAACCAAAGGGAAAATGTTGAAATGTGGTGATTGATAGAGGAAACTTAGATAATATAGTATTTTTAGAGATGGTTCAAAATTTAAGACTAAATATAATTCCACATCCATACCCTTTTAAGGTAGTATGGGCTCAATAATTGCATCAAATCATGGTAAGTGAACAAAGTTAGGTTGAATTGCATATATGCATCTATCAAGACAAATTATTATGTGATATAATGCCCATATACATTTAATATTTGTTGTTAGGGAGGCTATGGTAGTTTTATATGAAATTATTCATGATGGTCAAGTGAATACTTACACTATAGATAAAAATGGGATGACACATATCCTTGTACCATTGAAAGGTGAGGTAGACAAAGAAGAATAGAGGGTGATCTTAATGGAAACCAAATAATATTTTAGTAAAGATATTTATATTTTAAATTTGATTAAAGACCCTAAGAATAAGTGAATATAAGCTGTATTGAGATGGTAAATATAGAGAGATGTGAGTTCACAAAGTTGGACATGGATGATAATCAACAAGAGAGAGGATTGTTAGACAAGGTCACTAAATTAAATAGAGGAAGTGATCATTGTGAGAAGGGATTGATAACTAGAATGGAATGAAAGAGTGAAGGATTCAAAAACCAATAAGGTAGTGAGTATACCAATATAAAATGGGTAGAAACTACAACTAAGATGAATGATAAGTGTCTTAATAATGACACCAAACAAGAGAGGAAGTCAGACATTGAAGTTTCCAAGAAGGAAGAATATGAGAGAGCCATGGAGGATCCAAATTTTAGTACTAACAACATGTATTATGATTTTTATATAGATTATCCAAAGGAATCCACCAAGCAAGTATTGGAATCAAATAAGGTGGAGATTAGTGAGGTCAAAGAAACTAAGATTCAACTTATTGAGACAATTAGTTATCAAGAAATGAAGAATGACTAGGAAGAATCATGTCTAAAGACTCAAGATAGAACAAAGGAATAAACTTAGTGGAAGGATTTAGTGTGCATGGAGATATTAAACCTACAACTAGAGACAAAGGTGGAAGATAAAATAGAGATAAAAATATAGGTTCAAAAATTGGTAAAAGTTCATGAGGAGAGGGGAAATAAAGATTATGTCAAGGATAATCTAAATGATTATGAGAATAAATATTTTATTATAATTATAACATTATAGTCAAGAAGAGAATATTGGAGCACATAAGGTGAAGGAATTCCATATACCAGTAAGAAGAAATCAAGAGTTGGTTTGGAAAAGGTATGTATAAATCAAGGAGGAAATAACCTATTTGAAGAATTTATATTTTTTTGTGGATAAGAATAATCTTGCAAAATAAAAGTGTCAAGAACCTAAAACATCACATCAAGGAGATGAGTATAATGAAATAAATATGATCATAAATAATGAGATTGATCAATTTTTAGAGAGTAACAAGATAATCATACCCAATTAATACACATGGGTGAATCATGATAAATAACCAAAAAGCATATTTCAAGTTGATTTGACAAGAAAAAATAAAGACACTAAAACAAAGGTGTGTGATAGTTTAAAATTTATCTCTCATAGGCTAAAAATTATGAAAAATACATTAAATTATGACATGATGTATGGGAATGGCTAAAAGTAGTTATTACACATTGGTTTACATAAGACAATATATTGTTTCCTATTTGAAGAAGTAATATCAAAACAAAATGGCATAAGTCAAGATCAATGTAGTTGGAGTAAACCTTATATTTTGAAAGAAGATAGTGAGGAAAATAAAATTTAATCATCACATAATAAAAATAATGGAACATTCAACTATAATGGAAGGAAAACAATTGGATTACACTATCGAGTGGAACATAGACTTCATTTAGGGAAATTAAATCATCAAATGGATAACAACACCTCTATATTTTTGTTCAAAGCATGATTATGATGTTGTATATATCTATAAGGGTTAGGTAAAAATGATAAAGATAGGACGGAGTGTTTTAGAATTTCATTTTATAAACATGATCATTCAATTAGAACCATAATCTAAAGCATTGGAGTAAATATGTAATACTTTATAAATTTTTCAAAGGAGAGGAGGAGTAGTTTGGATGAAATATGAGATTATAAGAGAAGGAAAATAAGTGACTCCTAATTACAAGTTCTATTTTGTATTTTATGTCATAATATGAAGGAAAAGTGGTATAAAGAGTCCTAAAGTTAGTAAGAAGACCACTGGGTGGAACTAGGAGAATTACATTTAACCCTAATAACCTTAATAATGCTAAAAACATGGAGTGATCATGGGGAACATATCAAGAGGCTTATTGGCAGAAATAACTTGAAAAGTGTGTTTATACTTGACAAAGGTAAGAAAGATAGATTGAAAGAAATAATTGGAGCATATATACAAGTTATTAAGTCTGAGTTTGACAAGTTTAGTGCCAACATGGAAAAGTTATATTCCTTTTAAAAGTTTACATGTGTAGATAGGGCATAAAAGTATCAAGAGGTGCATTCACATAATGAAGTAAGTCATTTCAAACAAGGTACTAGTTTATTTTGTTCTTAGAAGGTTTATATGAGGTTGGTAGAAGATAAAATATGTCAAAGAGAAAAAAAGGAAAAGTTAATAGAATAGAGTTTAAAAATAATTATCAAGATTGGAAGAAAAGGAAGAAATAACAATCAAATCACATCAAACTAGGAGTTCAATTTCTTGTCCTGGTCATGCATATGATCAAGAATTGCACAGTGGTGTAAGCATGCCAATCATTTTCAATTTTTTAGAATTAAACCTTTATATATAATAATTAATAAGTGTAAATGTTAAAATGGAAGTGGTTATAATAGGTTTAGGTTAGTCAAACTAGTTGTTTCAAATCAATTTAGCTAAGATAGAATGCATCTTGGATAAGCAAGTGGATAAGAAAACTTAAAACTAGCATCATGTCATGTGTGAGAAGCCAAAACTCATTAGAGACAATAAAAGGAAGATATATAAGTACATAAAAGACAAAATATTATTCTATAAATATTTATGGATAGCAATCTCTGAGTTTTGTTTCTTTTCCCCTTGGGAGTATGATGTAGGGGCATCACTCATGAAAGCAACATGATTAAAATTTTTGTTTAATTCAAGTGAATAAGGGGTCACTAAAAATGTTAATAAAGTTCCATAAGTTTTATGAGTCTAAAAAAAAACATTTTAATGCTTTCCAAGTGTTTAGGAGTGTTTAGGAAAGTTGGAAATTCAAATTGGAGTTTTCCCACCATTTTGGCAAATTTGAATTTTTTAATATTTTGGCATAGAAAGGATGTTATAGGAAGTGGTAAAAAAGTAATAAAGGTTTAAAATAAATATTTAATGTTATGAAGACATCTTAGTTATATATACATGGTCTTAGGTCACACTTGTATGGAAGAATCAATCTTGATGTTTATGTCAAGGGTAAATGTTCTAGCAAGTGACGTTTGGAAGGTAGTTAGGGTAGCTATGTTATATTTAAAAAAAGTAAATTTGGGTTTTTAATTTAGTGATCATAATTTAATTTAGGATATATGGTTAAATACCCAATATATAAATAAATTATTTATTCAATTTTAAATAAAATTAATTGTGCCCTATTTGCCTACATATTTCCTTATCGACTAGGTGTGTCATGTTCAATCAATAAAGGAAGATTCAAAAATGCTATGTTTATAAATATTGAGAATTAATTGGTAATTTATTTCCATGTTTTATAAATTTTATGTATTTATTCATTTATTAATCATTTTATTTGGTTTTGATAACAATACAGTTTTATAGAAATGTGCTTATATAGATAGTGAGTACTCAAGGTGTGATGAAATAGTATAACAAACATTATATCATGATTGGTTTTTTATTCCAAGAGGTGAAGTTGTTATATACATTTATTAAAAAAAATTAGATATTTTAAACCCATATTGGGAGTCTATATCCAAATAAATTATCCTTTGAACCTTGTAAATGTGATTGTGTGCATGCAAAGAGACTAAAAACATGGTGAAAAGGTTGAACAGAGCAGTGTAATGGAAAAACCAATGCTTGGATGAGTTTACCCCAGATACCAAAGACCCTAAACAAATCTTATATATAATTTAAACCCTATTAGGAATTTATAAAATTAAATTGTGTGCTCTCAGGTCCTATAGACCCATATCAACCCTATATTAAGGTTTTGAACTTGCAACTCATTTTATAGGAGATTGAGATGAAATTGCCTCAAACTTTGTAATATGTTAGTTTTACATGCATGGGAATATATTTTTGAGGTTTTTTATTTATTCTATCTATGTATGTAGACTGGGAGAGGATTGTGTGTGGATTTGTGTAAGAGAGACCTAATTAGGCCTAACAATGGACTAGAAAGGGTTAGTAAAGGGGCTTACAAGAAGATTTTGAAGTTTAAATTTCACTAAGAGGTAAATAATGATAGAGGGTATCTAATTTTGGAATAATTTTTTCAAATTTTATCTCTATAAAGCCATACATGAAGACTTAGCCTAAAATAAGGATATTAGAGTTGACTGTGTGAAGGGAGAAAGTCACAAAGGATAAGAAATAAGTGATGAAGAGTATTTACAAGGGGATGAGAGGTATAAATAGAATATAATGATCTTGATTAATATAATAATATACACAAATATTACAAATTATTTATGAACCATTGAATTACCATATGAACCATGGTCTAGAGAGTGAATATTGAATAAGGAGAAGTGTGAGACTAGTTGATTTATCGTCTACATCAATAATCCAAGTATGATTTTGATTTTTTTTTATGGTTTCACATGGATGAATACAATTCAAATTTAAATCCATTTATTTTTGGAGTAAAACTTGAGGATGAGTGTTCATCTCCATCAGTTGATACTACCTTGTATCAACAACTTGATGATAGTCTCACACAACTAATTCACACTAGATTCTATATTTCATATGCACTATGCATGGTATCTCAATTTATGCAAACCCCATATAAATGACACCAGAAAACATCCAATTATATTCTCCACTACATTTAAGGTACATATAGTTTTGGGATTCATAATGGAATAGGTATTGATATTGACCTAGTTGGGTACATAAATTCAAACTAGAATGACAATATTTAACACCACAAGTTTACTTTAGGATATAATTTATCTCTTTTTTTAAGTATTATTAGTTAGTATAGAAAGAATTAGAATGTTTTTTTTATCATAAATGGATGTTGAATATAGAGGAGTTTTTAATGATGCCATTAAGACTATTTGGCTTCATGTGTTTCCTACTAAGTTTGGTATCTATCTAAGGTGACCCACAGTCATCTTCTATGATAACAAAAAAACCATATAGATCTAAAATAAATTTTTCCAACATAAATGGAAAAATCACTTCAAAATTCATATTCACTTCATTTTTGAGCTCATTCATGGACATGTGTTTATCATCAATATTTCTAGACTATGAAGTAGATTTTTGATATATTTACCAAACCCTTCACCGAGAGTAGGTATCTTCATTTGTGGGATCTTATTGTGGTATGGTAAGTTTAAAAATAATATTATGGAGGTATTTTTCATCCTCTATTATACTATGATGTATATAATATATAATTGGATACCTTCTTAGGCCTAGTTTTTAGGAACTAGTTCTTTTACCCACCTAAACTATACTTAATGGGAGTGTTAGTTTAGGTTTTTATTTTCCATTTATGATTTTTCCCTACACATTTATTTATATTTATTATGTGTAATAATTAGGTCATTATAAGTGGGTGAGATCCCCAATTCTTTTATGAGTTGCGCTAGAATTATCCTATTAGATGGACTTGAGTTCTCTTATGCTATTGAATCTATTTATCCTATAGGTTCACTCAAGTTATCCTATGAGTTATCTCCCTTATTATTTATATTTATTCCTGTTCACTAGATTATTTTAATATAATTAAATACATCCAATTAATTTGATAACTCTTACTCAATTATAAATACATGTTAATTCATTGAAATAAAATATTTCTTTTGTGTTCAATATACTAGTGATCAAAGTAAAGAAAATTATGTCATCAACCATCTTGATAATATTTAATATTTTTTACCAAATATATCAATAAAAATGATACCATTAAGTGACTTTTCTTAGATATATCATCCATGTGTGTGTGTGTGTGTGTGTGTGTGTGTGTGTGTGTGTGTGTGTGTGTGTGTGTGTGTGTGTGTGTGTGTGTGTGTGTGTGTGTGTGTGTGTGTGTGTGTGTGTGTGTGTGTGTGTGTGTGTGTGTGTGTGTGTGTGTGTGTGTGTGTGTGTGTGTGTGTGTGTGTGTGTGTGTGTGTGTGTGTGTGTGTGTGTGTGTGTGTGTGTGTGTGTGTGTGTGTGTGTGTGTGTGTGTGTGTGTGTGTGTGTGTGTGTGTGTGTGTGTGTGTGTGTGTTTGTGTGTGTGTGTTTGTGTGTGTGTGTGTGTGTGTGTGTGTGTGTGTGCGTGTGTGTGTGTGTGCGTGCGGGTGTGTGTGTGTGTGTGCGTGTGTGTGTGTGTGCGTGCGGGTGTGTGTGTGTGTGTGTGTGTGTGTGTGTCTGTGTGTGTGTGTGTGTGTGTGTGTGTGTGTGTGTGTGTGTGTGTGTGTGTGTGTGTGTGTGTGTGTGTGTGTGTGTGTGTGTGTGTGTGTGTGTGTGTGTGTGTGTGTGTGTGTGTGTGTGTGTGTGTTTCCATCTATATTGACTAACTCACTATTATTATTTTTTATCATTTTTTAATTGACTATACCAACCAACTTGATATTATTATTAATGCTTATTCATTTCATGGCATGTTGTAAATTGTTTTTCTATATGAATAAAATTTATCTTTATTTTTTATTTATAAAACTATGTTCAAATAGTTTTTAAACTCAGGAGCTACCATTAAAGGATAAGTATTCATTAGTTTTACCTAATTAATGGTTTGAAAGGTATTGACCTAATACTCAAGACATTATACAACATTATATACCACATACCTCATGGTGTAACACACATGCCTAGGTTTTAATTTTTATCCTTTATGAATAATTTTACCCATTTGATTTTGTAGTGCACTAATAAGTGGTAAGCACTAGGAAATTACTCTTAATGTATCTTAGCAACAAGATAATGTGGCTATGGGATGGTGGAATATTCTATAATAATTGTCCTTTGGGCCTTGTTCACTATTTACACCTAGGATCGATATATTTGATAAGCTACAAGGCAAACAAACACTACTTAGTTATGCCTCACTACATTTATTTTGATACTATTTAGCTAGATTCTTAGCATGCTTATTTTTTAGACTATATGGACTAGCCTAATAACATTATGTGTTGTGTGAAAACTGCATCAACCAAATTGATATATTTCTTTGTGTATTTATAATTACATCATCTAACATGATATAGTTTAGATTTATTAGTTTAATTTAAATTAAATCAATTGAATTGATCCAATTCTATTTTTTTTTCAAAATTAATTTACCAACATGATACAATTTAATTTTATCACCCTCATACAAATAATATAGACCAAATTAACATGGTTCTTTTCCATGACCATATTATAGAATCTAACCTAATATAGTTTGAAATCTCCTATTTTAGTTCCAAATTATATCATCCAACCTGATATAGTCTATTTTTAGCATTATTTTTTAATTAATTTCATTATCCAACTTGGTACATTTAATATTTTCTCTGCCACTATGGACTAACTTTTGGACCAATCCCAAGAGAAAACTTACTAGGACTTCATAGGATTTTGTAACAATATTAATGATGTAGAATTAACCAATCCCAATAAATTCTCAAAAAATATTAAATTCCTTAAAATTTTCCATGACTCAAGATCAAATTATAAGCAATTTTCATATGTCTTGCTCTAGGTTTAAAAACTATGAGCCATATAATAGTCCTAAAACTGCTAAACAAGGTCATTTATTCCAAGACCATTGGGTTAAAGAGTAATGTGACATAGAGTATAAAAAAATATGATAATATATCTCAAATAGTATCCTAAGTATAAGGTGAAGGACCCTATGGTTTTTTATCTTCTCATGATGACACCTGACATGGAATTTCCTCCTTCCCCTACTCAGAACTTTTCTACAAGACTTGGGGAAAATCAATTTGTGACTTCCTCATTTATTTCTTCCTCCACCATGCCTTGTATTAATATTAAAATGGTGTGCCTATAATTTAATGGGCCTATATAAATTTAACATATTAACAACAATGTAAATTACACATCTAATGTTTCCTAATAAGCCACTCAAGCCTCTACCTCTAACCAGAACATTCCCAATCCAAATCAAACTATCTTGAAAGCTATGAATCAAATGGATAATATTTAATCTAAAAATAATTATCATGTTATAAAAATTAAAATTTTATCTCAAAAAATTTAGTGGTTAATACCAAATAAAAATTCTCTCCCACATTCCCTTGGATGTGCTCATGGAAATCTTATTCCACAACCATTGCTTAGCAACATAGTCATTATAAAACCCCAAAATAAACCTTTGGTTCTTAGTATTTAAAACATTGACATAGGTTACATCACTTATAATATATCATATAATGTATCCAATGATCCTAATTTTTATTTTAAATCCTTTGGTATCCTTTATAGATATTGGATTAAACTCAACACCTTTATCCTACCAAACTACTTGCTAAAACCTTCTTTGGTGATGAGTTAGATTGGTATATTCAATACAAGTCTAACTCTATTTACATATTGGAATAATTATTTAATACATTATTTCAATATTTTCAATCCAGTGACCTAACTAAAAACAACTTGACTCATTTCATAAATTGTAATAAAGTGGCCAATGAGACTACCTAATCCTTTATCAATTTTTGGAAATCATTAGTAAATAAAGTTGAACATAATATTTCAAAAGAAAACTTCTCCCATATTTTTACCAATGAACTCAATTCCAGATTAAAATATATTGTTAGAAATCTTTCTCCGAAATCATTGGAGGAAGCCTTATATCAAGCCAAACCTAAATATTTCCTTCTAAGACAATTCAATACTTCCCAACCCAAGCTTAGAACTCAAACACTTATGATATATATAAAAATCATGATATAGATGATGGAATATCTGACATGTATGATTCTTAAATAAACATAAATGCCATCTTTATATAAAAATCCAATGAAGTGACTCTTTCCCCATCTATAAATGACACTCCCTTCCATCATCCTCCTCCTTCACAAAATAAAAAATAATATACATCAACCTTTCTCCCTAGTTGAGATTATGAAACACCTTCCTAGATCGTCCACTAGATACTTTATACTTATCATCCCTATTATAATTGGTATAATCCCTAATTTTTTTCTATTTTCATGAAATTTTGGGTCATTACCATGAGACTTGCAAGCAAATGAAACATCTACATTTCAAATTCTTACTTGGTTCATAATCTTATCATGAATCCATGGTTAGACAATGAAACCAATACCATGATAAGGTATCCAAGGTTTGTTAATCAAAGGTTAAGCATGATGAACATAATTAAGCTAGGGCTTACCACACCATCTATTCTAATACACTTCTAAGCAATTTTCTAAATCAACAACCTATAAATCAAAATCAAACCCCTTACCAATTAGTTGCTAATGTTGTTGAAACCACTATCAACCCTCCTTACAATTATGTATAAAACTTGGTAAACATGACAAACATTAAGTGGGTATATTCTTACATGGATCTTTATCATGTTAAGACCCATATTGTTTACACTAATTATTGAATAGTTTAAGATAGTCCTCCAAGTATTTTTTAATTATTGAATATAAATTATCACTTTCATGCTTATAAATACCCCAACTACATCATATATCCTAGTGAAGTTTCATTCCTTCACAATTATATATACACAGTATATTTCCCTACCTTCAAAACTATATTGGTCAGCTTGATGTAATCTATTTATACAACTACATCAGTTTCAACCACATATACCAACTTAGTATAGTGTTTCATCCATAGATTAGGATTAATTATATCAACCAAAATGAAAAAGTATATTTATATCGCTCATTATGTTTATATTTTATCTTATAGCCTAGTAAAATTTATTTCTACCCCTAATTCTAATTATACTATATCGTCTAGGTTGATATAATTTATTTATAATCTCTCTATGCCACCAATAGAATTATCTAGGATAATGTAGTTGGATCAACTTACCCTAATTGTACTGATAATGCTGAGACCACATGATTTGATTCCAAATAAGATTCAAAAATGTTAAATTACTCTTCATATGATGTACACTAGAATTCAATCATACTTCCATAATCCTATCCAACTCACATTGTTTTTAATGAATGTGATACTATAGAATAAATTTATAAATTTCCATCAAAAATACTATTTATGGAGATCATGAGGGCTTAACCAAATCACATAAATCATATTATGTATATTTTTTTCAACATGAACATACATTGACCACTACCCATGAGGAAAGAAAGAACCTTTTTTGAGTCTGGGGAAAGCATTTTACAACTTTCTAGATAAATGTCAATCTAGGTTGATAAATATACATATGCATCTATTTTGTTTATGTTTCCTATGTAATCTATGATTCTAGACATAATATTAGTTATTTTAGATGACCCTCCATTTTTCATTAGTGTCCAGATCAATGGAATTTTATTTAAGTGAGACTTGATAGAAGAAAGATCTAGCACTTATGTCACCTCATTAGAATTCATTAAAACCTTAGGATACTTTGAATGAAACCTAAAATCTACCCAAAGCATTTTCCAATTAGGATGTGTTTGGATCCTTATCATAGTACCTCATATTATGATTAGAGCCAATGTTATGATTTTTTAAATTCCTCTATCATATAACATTTCACTTGGTTTCCATTAGACTTATTTTATAATGTTCATGACCTCTTTTGCATGCCAATGCATGAAATTTCCTTACAAGGGTGATATTTATAGTAATCAAGGTGGTACCATTCTTGGGATTTGTGAATAATTCCAACAACATGGTATCTTTAAAACACTAACCTTTTAACCTTTACCTAACATTCCCTTCCATGAAGATCAACATTTTAACTATCTTGTAAACTTAAACAAAGGTTATAGTGGTTACCTCAATCTTGTCATTAATATTCCACCTAGTCTCCTTGATTCTGATGGTAATGATCCCAATGAGATTAGTATAAAAATAAAATAATTGGATATTACCTATATAATTTTAGCTTAGTTTTCATGAACTTTGAGACATCAATCTCTCAATAAACTAACTAATGAGTTTCTTCATTATATAGTTATTGCTAAGAATCCCACTTCCATCCATCCTCGAGTGACATAATGGTAGAATCTATTAAAATAATTCTCATCACTCTTGATTATGATGATGGTTAAACACCAAATGACCCATACTTATCTAAGTATTCCAAAGCAAAGGATGTGGAAATAATACATTATCATTCCTCTCTACAATACTCATTTAAATTATCATCATCTTCTTCTAACAATAAATCAATAAACATCACTTAATTTAAATCTCTTTCTAACTTTCCTAACATTTTTCCTTCTTTGGTTAATGTTTATGAGTCTGAGATGGAGCTATTTATACCTTATAATTTATTTATAGTTCTTATTTTATTATGAGCCTCTTTAGAGCATGCTCAATGATCATGATATGAATGGACCCTTTTGATTCACTAGATTTTCTAATACATATAAATATATTCCTCCAAATATGTTAGCTACACTTACATGGGCCAAACCAAATATGTATTAAAAATAAATAATGAATCCCTTTTTTCATTTCATAATGTCTTCAATCACTTAGAACACTAGTGTTAAGCATATTAGATATATTTAAAGTAACTAAATCAAGTTATTGACTCAAATATTCTATTCCATGATAATGATTATTAGTTTTACAAGATTATAGATAGGCCACAATATTATTCACCACATAATTCAAATTTGGAACCATTCCCACCCACCCAATATGATGAACCATATTGAGAGTTTCATATGGTATATGGTCAATTAACTCAGAATTGTATATCTTATCAAATATTTTTATCATAATAAAAGTTGTAAGTCCTAACTCCTATCATGGATAGTCGATCACCTTGAATTTTAATACTAAAAATTCTTGTTGTTTTCATAGGACCAATACACATTATTTGACTCACTGTTGATCTCTTCAATAATCACTTGATGTAGTTCATCTCAAAATACTTACATTTCTATGTTTACCAAACATGTCTCCACCAAATATTACACCTGATTACATCACAAAACATGAATAAGTGTATTATATTTATAAAAAGTGTTATACACATCACATATATAGACATAGATATATCTAGAAATATTTCATAGACTTTATAAGGCCCTCACCTCAATGTTGCCAATAACTTTTGTATGGTCCATCTAGGATAGTGGATCTTCCTCAAATATGACCAGATCCATCCATTAGAATATAATATGTGTGTAACATGGAATAACACATTCCCCATATTTATTAATATCATTATAATCCCCATAAACTCCTCCTTTAATCAAGTATACTTTTTCCATGGAGCTTGTCTGCCAGGTAGTCTTAACACAGCTCTCAAAAAATTAGAAGAGTCCATGATCTATGTTTTAAATATTAATTATATAAATATTTAATAGATGTTTTTGATGATTTATGTCAAAATGTTTCATGAGATTTTTGAGAAGATAATTATTTCATTTAATTTTATTCACATTATCATACAACTATATTTCTTATTGTTTTTTATAGCATATGTAGTGTCTTGTTTACATATTTTGTTCATATCATGATATTTTCCATTTAAACACATAAATTTTTAGTATACATAGTT